>CM061042.1:12439297-12713758 GCA_030762985.1 Adelphocoris suturalis | reverse complement strand
AAAATATATTTTTCTAAAAGTATCTATAACTTTATCAACGAATCTAGTCATTGTTATATGATCATCAACCTTGTTATTTATTTATAAATTCTATTCTTCATACATATCTAGGTAGTAAATTCAAAATGGCACCTCCCGCTAATCGTGAATTGGCTAAGTGTAAACGCCTTCTCAAAGCTGCTGGCGATGACATCAAAGCCATCAGAAACAAAGGCATGGTTGCAATGACCACTGTAGCTGAACGTATCATGTTCCGGGGTATGGTTGCTAGTATAGAGCAGCTTTTCAAAGATTTCCGTGAGCAGTATGACAATGCTATTGAAATCAGTGAAACCACTGAAGAAGAGCCATCATTTCCTAGCCTTCAGGATACTGCACTTGTTGGTGAGGTCAAAAATGCCTATTATGAGGCTTTAGGGTATCACCAGAAAATCATGGCGTCGTCCCAACCAGCTCCTGCTGATAGATCTTCTCTAAACTCATCTACTGCTCCACTATCATCACGCACCATACTTCCACGCATCAGTATAAAGCAGTTTGATGGTGAACTGACTGATTGGTCGGGATTTAAGCAGCTCTTCACCTCACTCATCATCGAGGAACCAACATTGAACAATGCTGAGCGCTTTCATTATCTTCGAAGCTACCTTGGTGGCCCTGCTTTAGATTCAATCAAGCACATAAAAGAAGTGTCTGAAAACTTCGTACAGGCATGGAACGCACTCTGCAAAGTCTATGACAATGAGCGAAAGCTTGCTATGACTTACCTCAACTCATTCCTGAAGTTTAAGGCGGCCTCGGGTAAACCCACCGCTGATTCTCTTCAGCAGTATATCTCACGTGTCATGGAGAGTATCAACTCGCTTAAAAACCTTAACATTCCTGACTTTTCAGACTACCTGTTGTGTGAATTAGCCCTGCAATCTCTAGATCCAAAGACTAGAGAAGATTTTGAGCTATCCATTGTGGATACCAAATATCCAAAGGTCACGACGCTTCAAACCTTTGTGCAGAATCGATGTCAGGTGCTCCGCATCACGCAAGATTTGGCAGCCACATCTGAGGCACCTAAACCACCGCAACAGGCACAACCGAAGCCTGTTAGATCACCCAACAAGTACGCTGCTAGAAAATCGCACGTAGCTTGTGTAGCCCACACCAATGACACTAGTGGTCATCGCAAACCGCGACCATCTTCACCAACCTCTAACAACAAATCGTGTTACATTTGTAACAAAGGGCATACTATTTCTAGCTGCCCACAATTTCAATCATCAACTCCTCAACAACGTTTGGACCTCTTGCGACAATACCCTGGCTGTAGGAATTGCTTACACCCTTTTCACAAGACCAAAGCTTGTCCATCAACCTTCACATGTCGTGAATGTGGTCTGAAACACCATACAGATCTTCATCTTGGATTGCCCCTGCCTGAAGATCGTAACATCAATGCATCAAGTGTTCCCAACACTCCATCCACACCATCGCTTGTTGTTCCAAGCAATAGCCCTGGCTTCTCTGGGACCAACACTGCTCCCCAACGCAGTGGAGTGCTTCTTGGCACGGTGGTTGCCCATATCGTCGACCCCAAAGGCAAGCTACATAAATTTCGTGGACTACTGGATCAAGGTAGCCAGTATTCGTTCATCACCGAGAAGTGTGCACGCCAGCTGGGTCAGAGTTCGAGACCTTTCAAAACCAGGATCTCTGGGGTCAATAACTCAACACTTACCAGCGTTGTTGGTCAAGTGAACCTCACCTTCCATAACCCATCAACATCATCCATCTTATCAACTGATGCCGTGGTAGTACCCGCCATCACTCCACCTCTTCCGCAAGAGCATCTTGAATCGGATATGTGGTATGACTACACTGTCTATAACTTGAGTGACCCAGAATTTACAACACCGGGTCCCATATCATTCCTAATTGGTGCAGATTTGTACCCAGATGTCATCATTGGTGCACCGATCACAGTTCATGATCAAGGTCCAAAGCTGATCAACACAGTCTTTGGCTTTACAGTTCTGGGTCGATTTGTTTGCAACTCAGCAAATCGAACTGGTCATGCACTTCTGACTCACACTGATGTCAGCTCCCTCGTTGAGCGCTTCTGGGAACTTGAAGAGCCTGTCGTCACACCCAACAAACTATCTCCTGAAGAACAGCAGTGTGAGGAGCACTTTGTCAAAACACATACACCCGATGAGACTGGTCGCTTCATTCTCCGTTACCCCTTCAAATCATCTCCACCATCGTTCCAGCTCAACACGCAAAAGGTATTTGGACAGTTCCGCTCTCTGGAGTCCAGGATCAAACGTGACCCGGAGCTTGGAGACAAATATCAAGCCTTCATGAAGGAATATTTGGAGTTGGGACACATGTCTCCTGCAACAAGTCCTCCTGCGTATCTCATCCCGCATCATCCTATCCTGCGCAAGGATAATGGAAAGCTACGGGTGGTATTTGATGCCAGCTATTGCACTCCATCTGGCTCATTGAACGACCATCTGCTGACAGGGCCAAAGCTTCAAGCTGACATCTGCGACATCGTTCTCCATTTCCAACGCTTTACATATGTCCTCACCTGTGACTTGGTGAAAATGTTTCGCCAGATCCTGATCGCACCTGAGGATCGGCAATACCAACAAATCATTTGGCGACCAAGCCCTGATCAACCAATTCAACATTTTGAGCTGAACACAGTGACATATGGTCTGAGTTCCTCACCATATCTCGCACAACGTGTTTTGCACCAGCTCGTGCATGATGATGGTGCCGAGTTTCCTGACGCAGCAAATGCCATCATGTACCATACATATGTCGATGACATAGCTTACGGTAGTGATACTGTGGAAGGCCTGATCAACTTGAAAACCCAACTAATTTCACTTTTAGCCAAAGGAGGTTTCACCTTGGATAAATGGAATTCCAATTATCCACCCCTTTTGGACAACAACGCATCCAAGCCGCAACAACCAGTGCAGATTCAATCGCATGAACCATCAGTCACCAAAATTTTGGGAATGCAGTGGAACCCATCAACCGACGTGTTCTCATACTTGGTAACCCCACCTGAGCCTGACTGTACCAAGAGGAACATTCTCTCTGTCATTGCTCGATTGTTCGACCCATTGGGATATCTTTCACCTGTCATCTTCTATGCGAAGTGTCTTCTTCAGGAGACTTGGAAGGCCAAGATAGATTGGGATGACCAAGTTCCGGCCACGGTAGCCTCTGCTTGGAGTGAGTTCACGCATCAATTACCACAGCTCATGTCCATCAACATCCCACGCCCATTCCCAAAGACTGATAGCACCTACCAGCTTGTTTGCTTCTCTGATGCTTCAGAGAAAGGTTATTGTGCAGCTATTTATCTACGTGCAACTCAAGGCAATGCTGTGCAAATGAAGTTGTTGAAGTCCAAGACTAAACTTTCACCCCTCAAGTCTGTCACCATTCACAGACTTGAGCTTTGTGGTGCGCTCTTGCTGACACAGCTTCTCTCCTCACTCAACCGCTTGAAGCAAACTCTCAACATCACAACTGTCTATTGCTTTACCGATTCCATGGTAGTTCTGGCGTGGTTGAAAACCCCAACTTACCTGTTGCAAACCTTTGTAGGTAATCGGGTTCAACAGATTCTTGATGTCACGAAACTTGAGTCTTGGCATCATGTGAGGGGCGCTGAAAATCCGGCAGACATCGGATCACGTGGTGTCTTGCCTGCAGATCTTTTCAACTGCCACCTTTGGTGGTCTGGACCAGACTGGTGTTCCAACTCTATTGACCAGTGGCCAACATCAACTGATACTTCGGCAGTGGACATACCTGAATTGAAGCCCACAATATTATCTCTTGTCGCTGTGCAAACTAGTTCGTTCTTCATTGCATACACAGAACGCCACTCATCATTCCTGCGGCTAGTCAGAGTGATTGCTTATGTGAAGCGCTTCCTGTTCAACTGCAAGATCCCAAAGCAGAACAAACTTTGTCGACGTATAGGCCCATTGTCAGCATCAGAGTTCACCAGAGCAAAGCTCCATTGTGTTAGCATTATCCAACACACTTATTATCCACAAGCCTTTACCACAATCAACCCTGACCAGTTACCATTGGAGCTCAAGCGCCTTGCAGTCTTCGTTGATCAAGAGGGAATCCTCAGAGTCGGTGGACGACTCCATAATGCGCCCTTACCAACATCACAGAAGCATCCCATATTGCTCCCAAGTCGTTCCCACTTCACCTCGCTTGTGGTCGACTTTTATCACCGTCTCAACCACCATATTGGTCCCAATGCTCTCAGCGCAAGCATACGTCAAGAGTACTGGATACCTTCTGCCAGGAATCTATTGAAACTAATTAAACGCCAATGCGTTATCTGCATTCGCTTTTCTAAACGGATC
This sequence comes from Adelphocoris suturalis, assembly GCA_030762985.1. NCBI lineage: Eukaryota > Metazoa > Arthropoda > Insecta > Hemiptera > Miridae > Adelphocoris > Adelphocoris suturalis. The sequence continues at coordinate 12,709,352 of CM061042.1, read as the reverse complement.
TTATCACCGTTGATGGGTAATCTCCCAGCTAGCCGCTTCCACGCCGTGCGCCCCTTCTTGCACACTGGGGTAGATTTTGGAGGACCCTTCCTTTGTAGGACATCGAACTTGAGGAAAGCTCCCACCATCAAGACATATATGTGTCTCTATGTCTGTCTATCGACACGCGCCGTCCATATTGAACTTGCACTTGGACTTTCTGTTGAGGACTTCCTTGACACCTTCGACCGCTTTGTGGCTCGACGAGGAATCCCTGCAGCGATGTATTCCGACAACGGAACCAATTTCGTAGGTGCATCTGGCTATTTACGTGATGTGTTTGAGTGGTTTAACAAAACACACACGCAAGAATCATTGGTTAACCACACAGCGCATCTGTCCATCACATGGAAGTTCAATCCTCCACATAGTCCCCACATGGGGGGAGCCTGGGAAGCAGGCATCAAATCCGCCAAAGCCTTGATACACAAATCATTTGGCGATCGTTCCTACACCACATGGGAACTTGCGACTATGTTCACGAAGGTTGAAGGAATTCTCAATTCGCGACCCTTGCAACCTGTCTCCGACTGCCCAGATGACCTTGATGCACTAACACCAGGGCACTTCATCATTGGTCAGCCATTGAACGCGCTCCCTGAAGTCGATTTTTCAGACGTTCCCAAGTCACGCCTCAATGCGTGGGAACTTGTAAGAGAAAGAGTGCAGTTTTTCTGGACTCGCTGGCAAGAAGAATACGTCCGCAGTCTTCAATCCAGGGACAAATGGGTGAATAACCCGCCAAACCTGAAGGTTGGCAATTTGGTTTTGGTCAGTGATCTGCAAACCCCACCTTCCAGATGGGCAATGGCACGCGTCCTGCAGACCCATCCTGGAACGGACGATGTGGTGAGAGTGGTCACTCTGAAGACGTCCAAAGGAGTCTTCAAACGTCCCACCGTCAAACTTGTGCCGCTTTTCATTTAACTTGGCGTAAAATTTGGGGGAGTATGTTTGGGTTTTAGAATTTTACGCCACTTTTCCTACCTAATTATTTAGTTTTAGCATTTGTTTACATTCAACTAACCTGTTGTTGTTATACATGTTTGATGATCATATTAACTTCGTTGTTGCTTGTTTTTCTTGTTACCATCACTTGTTTCACCCACTAATTGTACGTATTTTGATGAAATCAACTCACTTTCCACTACATGCATGAAAATCAACTGGCAAATTAATATTTCTGAACTTCTGATAACAGAAAAGTTCACTGCTTAATTCAAAGACGGCCATTGTCGTTGCGCCTTCAGCTTGATTGTGTGTCAACCAATCAGATCTCATCGTTTGGAAACCACCCAGGGTTACCATCATAAATTCATTTTCATCTACTGGTATCCTGATTTATTCATATTTATTTGTCACAATTGTCTAAAGCCAGGTTGATCCTAATAATTCATAAATTCCCTAATCAATTAAGTTGGAGTTGTGGATGTCATGCAAGTGTCTCTAAACTGCTGGAATCAACAAAACACACCACTTCATGGATCAAGAGAACCACAGGAACGTAAGGATACATGAATTTCCTGGTGCTGCCAGTGCACTCTGGCGGATTGTCTGCATTCTACTCCCCAATGAAGCAGACTTTATCAGTTCTATTTCCAACCTCAACAAAGACAGTTTAAAAGTATACCTCTCAACCGCCATTGACGCTCCAGTCGGTCAAATCCTTGAATATCAGTTCAATCTGTGCGCATCCAACCGAAATTCACCTGTATATCGTCGGTGATAGCTTTGTTCGCGCCGGTAAAGTGCTTTTCCCCTCGAAATTACGCGTATTTCCGCGAATTTCCCACTCAGGGAGTCAGCCATCAACCACCTGTTTGCAGCTACCTACCTACAAGGACTCCTGGCCAGGATCCATTCCACTGGAACACCAAATAATAAGGTATCACACTTGATTTCACTTCCTAGAGTTATTTGTATGTGCATTTCACACTCCAACATTACCAACCCCCCTCTATTCAGCTTGCCCCTGCAAGCTTCCAGTAGTAGGTACCTACCTACCCTTTAAGTATCACCTGTGGTGGTACTTCCTGCTACTGATCAACCACTTCATCATATATTTCCCTCATCAACCTTTCATTCTCTAGGAAATTGTGTGTACCTTGGGTGTAGTCTTGGTGAGTTGAGTTCACACAACCCCCCTCCACTCTCTTCTGGACTGACCAGACTCACAACTCTATCTACCATTGCATTTCCCCATTTCTCAAAATCTTTAGCATTCATCATTCCTGAAAGTGTATTCAGTGTTCTACACTGATATCAAACAGGCATCGTAGAACCAGAAAAGTTCCAGTCATGCAGCATGATCGTATGAGCGAATTTTCATAAATGGTCGTATTACATTTATGTTAAATTCTGTTGAAATTTGAGCACTTTGGGGACAAATAAAAATTTTATTATACATTTTATAGCAAACTAACTTTTGTCAGTAATATTCCAATGAACAAACGATTTTGTGGATTTCTACTATTTTTTCAAGTGTTCCTATCGATTTTTAGTTTATTTTAATGAAATTTAAGTACATTTTTCAGTACAATTTTGTGCTTAAATTTTTAAATGTCCTAGTTCATGTTCGATTAATTTTTTTCGAGTAGCATTCTGCTAAAAAATAGAAATTTGTTAATTTTTAGCGGTTTTTTGCCTTTTTTAGTGATTTTTTAAGTACATTTTTTGAAATTTGACCAATTTAATGTGCTCAAAAAGTGTTGTCCAACGAACTCATCCTTTCTTTTGAAATACTTGATTTTTTGGCGAAAGAACGAAGTTTTTATCTCAATTCTATCGAGAGTTATCGTCTGGAATGACACATACATATATATACTTATACATATATATACAGGGTGCTTCAAAAAAATGTATACACACTTTGAACTTCCATAGAAAATTTATTTACCGTTCTACAAAGTTAAATTTCAGGAAAATAGAAAGCTGAAAGTCCAATGTAAATGAAACATAAATAACAAATGTTAATACTGTAAAAATCTATAGTTACCAGCTGCAGTGAATTGATGGACTCCTACAGAGAAACTAGGGATGGTAAAAATAATCGATTATTTAAGGAATCGATTAATTAAGAAAAAAGTAATGATACTTTTGAATTATACAGGGTGCTTCAAAAAGTAAAGTATCATTACTTTTTGAAGCACCCTGTATAATTCAAAAGTATCATTACTTTTTTCTTAATTAATCGATTCCTTAAATAATCGATTATTTTTACCATCCCTAGTTTCTCTGTAGGAGTCCATCAATTCACTGCAGCTGGTAACTATAGATTTTTACAGTATTAACATTAGTTATTTATGTTTCATTTACATTGGACTTTCAGCTTTCTATTTTCCTGAAATTTAACTTTGTAGAACGGTAAATAAATTTTCTATGGAAGTTCAAAGTGTGTATACATTTTTTTGAAGCACCCTGTATATATATATATATATATATATATTATATATATATATATATATATATATATATATATATATATATATACATATAAAAAAGCGTTAAAATCCAGGAATCATTTCAGAATGCCTCAAAACAGATTTCGATGAAGAAAATTTTTGAAAATTTTTATTTTAAGATTTTTGGAGCCATTGCAATAGCTTTATTTTCTAAGAAAATTCGCTAAAAACTGAAAACCTGTCCAGGGACACCCAAGACGCACAGTGTGATCACAATGTGTTGTTGAGGTTGGTAACTAGTGGGAAACTTCAAGTAATCCGACGTTTGCGCATGGGCACCCATAGACAATAAATGGCGAAGTTAACCTGAATTGGTTGACAATTGGCTTAGATTGGATACAATTCATTCACGCCACCTAGAGATTTGTCCCTATTGACACTTCTAACTGAATGCAAACCAGTTAGACATTTTGAGAGCCATAATCTAGAAATGCCATCAAAATCACTCGCTAGAAAAAGCAACGCTTAAACGCCAGATTGTTGAAAAAAATTGTTTAATTTAGTAACGCCTTTCAACCTGGCAAAGTTTTGCTTTTAAATCAATATTTCTATCATACACGAAAGAGCTCCTCCCTAACGAGCTCAATGTGCTCCCCATCACGAGTTTGGTCAGTTCCGGTAGTAGTGTTGCTGCTCCCACTATGGGTTCAGAGGGCACACAAGTTTAATTGAGTGCGTTAACAGTGTTGCTTCACCTTTAATACCCAATAGAGTATAACTAAAGAATTGAAAGGGGTGTCTCTAAAAAAAATTAATAAATTGTTTTTTGTTTGTCTATAATTATTCATTTAGATGAATCGAATGATACAACATTATTCCTTATATGTTCACCTGTTCACTCTCCCTAGGAGCCAAACACTTACAGCCCAACATCATGGAGTGATAAGACCACATAATCCCTAGACTTAATAAACAATATTAAATCCAAAAAGCAACTATCTATACAAAACCAATTAAATAATTTCCTTATACTTCTTATACTTTATTGCTCATCATTGCTTTCACCCTAAAGGTATTTCTAGTAACGTAAGATCCAACAGTACGATACGGAATAATGGAAAACTAATCAACAAATGACGGTGATTAGTGCTACCCAATACTCACTCTGGCTGCGGATTCTATTTCTTTGAGAGCTTCAACCAATTGCTGGATCCATCGTACCAGCATACCTTCTTGGAAGTCTTTAGTCATGCTGATGACCGTGGAAAATGACTGGAAAACGACAACATTAAAAATTTAATGAGATGAAAAAAATGGTCGCAAAAAGTATATAAAAAAACCATTATACAGATACTTCAGGAAGTGATGTAGGTAACTGGGTTATAAATATTTTCTCCATAAATGAAGCTGGAGAGCTCTCAATTTACCTCACACGGTGGTCCTCGATCGGATTTGACCTCAAAGTGCTTGCCCTTCAAATTTTCTTTCGAAATATGATTTAGGAATATGTTAGGATTATAATTCAGCAAAAACTGAAATCAAGCATTGAGCCGTTTTTTTTAAATTCAGTTTTTAACTTTTTAATTGATACTTTAATCGCCAAAATTCCGAAAAAAATAATATTTATTATTTATGTGTCATTATACAATAAAATCTTCATCTAGTTTCATAGTTCTGATCTATTTTGTGATAAAATATAATTAGAAAAACAAAAATAACAACATTTTATTGAACAAAATAATGATTATATTTGCATGAAGCTCTTAATAAATGCCTGTGAGTATGCGTGTAGTATGTGCGTGTGTGTCTATGTGTGAGTTTATAATGATTCATTATATAAATTTTAACATAAAATATGTATCTAAATTGAATAGAAAATAAAAATGATAGCATTTCAACAGTTTACATATGAAGAGAATTATATTCGCATACAGCTCTTAATAAACGTTGTCCATATTCAGGATTGATTCGCAATACTTTATATTTGGCCCACGTCGCTGAAAAATCATGATGAACGGCCTCCATAGCCTGTTCACTGTAAAAGCCGAGGCCATTCCCGTGTTTGGTACAAAATTCTTCCACACGAAAGAAAACCGTGTGAATTTTGGAGTGACTGGAATACCAAAGATAAATATGTTGCTTTGAATTCATTGATGTATTCAATGAATTTTGGAATCAGCCTGACTGAGAAAGATGCTTTGACAACTTCATTGAACTTCTGGGAAGCATCATTGTATTTTAAAATACCTATGCTACAGTTTGAACAACGCAACAAATCAAGTTTCTGTAGCAAAATGCGGCAACTATTTCCTTTTAAGAAGGGCTCCCATGGGTATTTCACGCTGGACACTACAGCGCTCTGCCCAAAGAAGAGCTTCAGCTTCAAATTCTTTGGAGATGTGATGGACAGGTGTTACCCATGGGAGTCCTTCGTTGAAAGGAAATAGTTGCCGCATTTTGCTACAGAAACTTGATTTATTGCGTTGTTCAAACTGTAGCATAGGTTGTTTAAAATACGTTGATGCTTTCCAGAAGTTCAATGAAGTTGTAAAGCATCTTTTTCAGTCAGGCTGGATCCAAAATTCATTGAATACATCAATGAATTCAAAGCATCATATTATCTTTGGATATTCCAGTCACTCCAAAATTTCACACAGTTTTCTTTTATGTGGAAGAATTTTGTACCAAACACGGAAATGGCCTCTGCTTTTACAATGAACAGGCTATGGAGGCCGTGCATCATGATTTTTCTGCGACGTGGGCCTAATATAAAGTATCACGAATCCATCCTGAATATGGACAATGTTTATTGCGAATATAATTCTCTGCATATGTAAACTGTTGAAATGCCATTGTTTATCTTCTATTCAATTTAGATATATATTTTATGCTGAAATTTATATAATGAATCATTATAAACTCACACACAAGTGTGACATAGACACACACGCACATACTACACACATACTCACAGGTAGGTATTTATTAAGAGCTTCATGCTAATATAATCATTATTTTGTTCAATAAAATGTTGTTATTTTTGTTTTTCTAATTATATTTGATCACAAAATAGGTCAGAACTATGAAACTAGATGAATATTCTATGGTATAATGACACATAAATAATAAATATTTTTTTCTGAATTTTGGCGATTATAGCGTGTTTTAACGATTAAAGTATCAATTAAAAAGTTAAAAACTGAATTTAAAAAAAAAACAAAAAAAAACGGCTCAATGCTTGATTTCAGTTTTTGCTGAATTATAATCCTAACATATCCCCAAATCATATTTCGAAAGAAAATTTGAAGGGCAAGCACTTTGAGGTCAAATCCGATCGAGGACCACCGTGCTCAGAACACCATGCTGTCATATTACCCCTCCCCTTACTCTCTATTCGTTAAAACACTTCACCAGTTTGTCAAGTACATAATAGAGAGTTTTTGTTCTTCCCGTAATTTTCTACCCGTGTACATGGAAAGACTGAAATACTAACTGCGCATGCGCGAATCTTCACGTCAACGTGTAGAACTACGCGTGTACGGGAAAAAGGCCTATCTACACGTGCACGGGAAAATGCATTCGTTGGAATTTCGGCCTACGGGTAGTCATCATAGCCTGACGCAAAGTAACAACAGTTGCCGGTAACCACAGTGTGACCAAGGTAACCGCAGTTACCAGCAAAGGTAACCACAGTGTGGTTGCCAACAACACGTTGGTTGGTCAACAAATCGAGAGGTTAAAGTGAAGTGCTCCGCTACAAAATTCAGCCATTTAAGGTACCTAAGAAATAAATGTATTTATAATTTATGTATTTATAAATAATTATAAAGCAATTAATTATTTAAATAAGAATAGGTTGTACGAAAAGAATACGAAACAACTTCGAAACACTTATAGAGACGTTAACGTGACGTTAGCGATTGGTTTTTCACGTATACGTGTAGAAATACGCGTAAAAATCACGTGAAGAGCTAGCATCTCCAGCTGCTTGCTCTAGACGCTGCTCTACGCGTCAACGGGAGAAAATCTTACGGGAAGAACAAAAACTCTCTATTATGTTTTAAATTGTGGCGAGGAGACGTCAACGGGATTAAGAGGCGCATTTATTTTTCCCCGTACTAGATATTACTAGATATTAGACGGCATGATGAACTAGATAGCTTCCTATTACATGGTTACCGCAATCTATCCTGACCAGCTGAGTGAGCTAAATTCTCTCCTTTCACCCTAAGAACTTTAAATTCGACAAGGAGCCTCACAGAGAGAACAGCAGCCAAAGAAATTACGGACTCCACCCTGATCGGCTGATCTAGCTGTATTCCCTCCTTAGGATGTTTAAATTCGGAGCCTCTTCTGGACAAGATGAGAAAAATGAAATTACAGCTTATTAACCTGATTTTAGGATTTGGAAGTCCTTTTAATTTCTTTACGGGTCAGCAAGAAGGCGTAGATCTGCACCCGGCCCGAGAGAAACTTGTATAAATGTACCCCTACGTTTGTGTAGGACACCCCTTATGTATTTTTGCATCCCGTTGAAATAAGCTTTTATTTGTGATTCCGTACTATATGTGAATGAATGAATATTACAATAATATATAGCCAGTTTTATAAGTTATATTTTTATTTTACAAATGAATTATAGTAATTTATCGTCGTTAAAAGGGTAAAGTTATAAAGTCATTATAAGGTTGAAGTTATGTTTACTAACGGGGAAAGTTTGTGGAGAAGTCACTAGTAAGAATTGAAGGATGGTCACCTTTCGTTCCTGAAACTTACGTATAGTTGATTCTACCCATTTTTCCTTTTTTCTGGTAGCTGGACATCGAACATCGCGCTGATTTAAATTTCGCGAGCTTATTTTTACGTATATCTTCGTCGGAATGCGAACGATGCAGAAAGAACGTCGAAGATGACAATGATCGATTATATATACCTGATGGTATTGAGGAGCTGATTTGATGAAGTCCGGATTATTCAATTGTTGCTTCGCTCAAGGGTCAGCGAAATAGATAGGATCAGGGTCTCCGCACGAACTCCAGCAGATTCACGTCTTAAATGATGGCAGTCTCCGCTTCACTGTTCCTGTGTCAGCAGTTGTGGTGCAGACTCCATGCTGTTCATGTCACTTCATGTTCAGCAGAAGTATGGGACTCCTCGTTCAGTCATATATCAAGCTAATTGGATTACTTTCAGTGATATGTTCATACGTATCTATATGTTTACCGCACATGAATGAATATATACAGAATAAATAAACATATAGACTAACATACCTTCTGTTTCGCCCACTGATACATGATATCAGTGAGATTAAAGAATCGATCAACCCGGCCAATTCTTCAGAACAGACTCCCATGCGTTCTTCTTCACACAGGATTTCTCTGATGATTTCTTTCGTGTTGTTAATAGCCTGAGTAAAGTTTTCGTAATAATTATCACATAGTGACTGCAGAAATGTGTATTCTACTTTAAATCAGTAGGTGCTATAGGTAGCTTAAATAAATTTGAAAATATGAAATGAATAACTGATTTAAATAAACTAAACGTGGAAGCCAACCTTTAGTAAATTAGGAAGACCATAAGCGATTTCAACTGGCTCATCGCTGTCATCATTTTGAGGTCGAGAGGTTCGTGCTTGATACACTACGAATGACATTAAGCCTGCGACCTATAAAGGAAAATTTAATTGTCTTTGTTTATAACAGAAACATGGGAATAATTAAACATAAGCCCTGTATATGAGGAACACCACCTACCTCTTCTGGCGTGAGATCTTTGATAACATTTCTCACCAGCATTTCGGTGATGACAAGTTCATATTTGCTTACCCTGGCAGCCATGTACCCTTCATTTGAACTGCGAAAACAATAAATATCAAGGAATACATAATCCTTAAAGACTATAATTTACATGGATGGGCATGATTTCAAAGGAAATTATATTCCTAATTGCCGAAAAGGCAACAATGAATAATTTTCCAAATCAGGGCAGCAATTTCCTTGTAAGAAATGCTAGGAATTCACTATAATTTTTCGCATTCAAGTGAATGTTGGAAACCTAGGTTCGCAGTTCATGGGAAATTCGACTGTACAGATCAAGTAGTCTTCGCAGTGACCCCAAACAGTTAGACCAAGTTGATCGCAAGATGAGACTTAATTCTAATATAAATTTTCTATTATTAGTAACAATAAGCATAATAGGTTCGTTTCTTCCAACTTCTGTATTAGGCTTACGCAAAAAACTGTTCGACTACAATTCAGAATAACAAGTATCAGCTAGATAACTTTGTTTAGGTTCACTGGGGAGAAAATCATGGTTAAAAAGTAAACTTGCATAGTTTGAGGACTTTGCTTCAGTTACGTCAAATACTGTAGAAATGCTTGTCATTCACATTTTCGGATGCAGCTGAGTTGGTAGGTACAATTAATCCCAGGTATCAGATCAAACGGGCAATGTCGTTTAATCAAAAACTGAAAACTAAGATTTACAAGGATGTAGAGGTTACGATTCATGTCAGTGTAATTCATGCGACCTATGACCAGAAATCTCTGAATGTATCAGCGACCTGACATATAGTGAGACAAGAAATAATTTCACGTCAAAAACGAAAAACGAGGAAGTTTTATTTTGGTGATAGGTATATTTTTTCTTACAAACTCTTCGCTCAAGCACAGTGGATCACATTGACCAAATCTTTCCCCAGATTTTTCAATTTTAAGTTGAAATTACAATTATTTCACAAAAGTACTTAACGATCTTTCGAAAGATTCCGACATCTAAATATGAGAGATACATAATGACACATATGACGTGCTTTTAAATTTTTATATTTTTTTTTTATTATAATTTTTAATAATTATAAATTATAAAATATATATATATATTCACTTCTACTCTACTATATGATAAAGGCAAAAGCCGAAAAATACTGAGTTTTTCTTATCTTTATAAGTTCATGACATTGTGCGAATATTAAAAATTATTAAATAAAATATATTATCAAGCTAATCCAAACTTTCGCATGTCCACGACCTTTAATTTGCATACCTCGTGTCTGTATGACAAGTACGAAGCAATCCTGAAACCTGATTCGAAAATTTCAAGAATGCAAACAATTGACACAACAGTAAAACTGATTCATGGTGGAGCCATGATTTAAGGATAATTTCAGTTTATTCCTAGACATGTGACTGGGATGAGACTTGGCCATTACATCCAAGTCGAAAAGACAATATCTCAGGGCGCAATTTCCCTTGGAAAAATTCAAGATCATTTGGGCAAAAAAATCATGGCCATATGTTTTGGGACCATAAAGGAATCATCTGGTCAATTTTGCCCCAGAGGAGACACTAATCATTCGATATGCGAAACCCTTAAAAAGTCAAGAGAGCAATCCAAAACACGGGGGAATGTTGAAAAGGGAGTTCTTGCTGAAGACAACGCGCCTCACACCCCGTCACTAGTGTTGGATTCATTCGGTTACATTGTGAACCACCCTCCGTATTCTCTGACTGGCTTTCCGATTTTCATTTTTCACCTCCCTAAGACTCACATGGGTGGAAAACGTTTTTTCAACCGACGAGGAAGTGAAGGAAGAGGTCCTGAACTGGCAGAAAGAGTTGGCAAAATTCTTCGAAAGTATCAAAAAGAGGTAAAACTTGCATGCAAGCGATTTTAGAAATAAGTGAATGTTAAAAAAACTTAACTAAATACAATTTTTTTTTTTTTTTTTTTTAAATAAAATCTAGATATTTGAGTGTCATCAGACTACAACTTGAATTTTTCATGAACCCCTCAAATACAAAGAATGATAAATCACCTGAATCTTCTACGACGTAATTCATAGTTTTCAATATGTCCATTTTGCTTGCATACTCGGGATAAAGCGTCATAGTTTTTTCTGCTACTTCCTTCTGCAGCCGATCTTTTCCTTTGACGGTTTCCAACCACTTGAATATTTTGCCAAACTGTACAAACAAATAGCACGTTAAATAGTTTTAGGACCCAACTAAAGCAACACTGTTCCTGACTTATACCTTACATTTTACTTAAGGATAAAGTGATACCAGTTAAGAGTCATGAACACGTGTTGGGAAATCCCCTTGTTAATTTATCAGTGACGTCATCAATAGGTTTTAAATTCGAGTTAATCAAATTTTAAAACTGCCAGAAGGTTTAGTATGTGGGGTAGTAGGCTTCGAGGAATACATCCTAGGGTTGTTAGGATGGGAAATAGATTAGCTTCTCGTATTTGTAATTTACTTAGCACTTTCGCTTTAATGGCCTCGTCCGAGCTTTTTTTTATATGGGGGTTGCTTAGTTGGTACAATCTCCATTGGGCAGTTTGAATGTCTTGTAATTTTATAGTCCCTATATAATTTTAAGTATATCCACCAGGAAATCAGGTGATGTTTAAGAATGCTGCTTTTGTGTATTATCTCTTTAATTACTCATTCCGACGTTTGCAATGATGGGACAATGATCATCAGGGGATCTGAGGACAACAAACAGGTAATCAATATTTGAACTCTCAACACAAAGCCAAAACATCTCAGTACCTGCCAAATTCCAAACTCATTTACTCACAGACATTCAGAAAGTCAAACAATCTATGTCAAATGGTTCAGGAGGCGGGCATCATTTACCACTGCAGTCATCAACAGGTAAAATGGGGATTCGGGGATTCTCCTAATTTTAAAACAAACCATTAGTGCCAAATATTTTTTGCAAAATTATCCTAGTAATACTATAAAAATATGAATTTTACCTTACTTTGTACATAACAGCATCAGCAACATCCACCAACATCCTCTAGCCTCTACATAAGTCTTTTTATTTATTTCAATGATTACGAGGACCCAACCTCTGGTTTCTGCTGTGTACTGGTTCTGCTGTACCTTTAAGCATTTGTTGAGGGTAGGGGTGGGTTTAATTTTACTTTTAAAATTAATAAAATACGCAAATCATGGGAGCTACCATTATCATTAGTTAAAATGATGGAAGAAGGCTACTTCAGAGGAATCAACCAGAGGGATCATTGAAATAACATGAGAATTAAAGAGATAATACACAAAAGCAGCCTTCTTAAACATCACCTGATTTTGGGGATATACTTAAAATTACAAGACATTCAAACTCCCAATTGAAATTGTACAACTAAGCAACCCCCATCTATAAAATAAGCTCTGACGAGGCCATTAAGGCGAAAACGCTAAGCAAATATACAAATCTATTTCTCACCCTCAACAAACCTTGAAGGTTTAGTATTTGAAATGTAAAACAGAAAAACCATGCCATAAACCCAAGGCGGACACCTAGTTTAAAAGTCTTCACTAACCGCTTCCACGAAGTCCTCCCGAGTTTGGCTCGCATAAAATTCATCAATGGATGCCGCCATTTCCTCCTCTTTGAATTTCAAGATCTGGTAGAGCTCGAAAGAGGTGTCCTTGGCCAAAGAAACCTCGTCGACCGGCTTCACCGATTGGTGAGTGAAGTTTGTAGCATATGCGTTCTAATTCTACGTCAGACTTGGTTCTGAAACATGGAGCCGGTTCAAGGAATGAAAGAAAAGTTAAACACGAAATGGCTTAAAATCCGATGATATTTGAGTTCCATGACACTGGAATGCAGTATTGTTTTGTTTTGGAAGTAAGAGTGAATGAATGAATTTTCTTGAGAGCCAGAACTGGCTGAAACGTGTTCAACTGTATGATTGCCTCATAAATAGGACAGTCTACTGAAGGCCAGCGGTATGTGCTATCGATTGTAGGCCACCAGGATCGCATTTCATTTACCCCGGAATAGCCCATAATATCTTACACCAAAATCTGATCATCATTTTTTCAAAACACAACTATTTTGTGCTAGGGATCAATTCACGAGGAGAAAAGAAGTAGGTGGAGGGATTTTAACTTATCAATTTTGAACCTAACTAAGAATTTAACTGAAAATAATTTATATATTTTGATGTCTTTAAAATCAACACAACATTTTTCCTCATAACTCGATGTTCTCAGTTATCATTAATTATGATGTGCAGTTTTAGTCACAATCTATCCCACTTGGCTTCCACGGGTTACTCAGCATGATAAGGAATCTGCTTCAGGGACAGGGGAACGTTACTGATGGGGATTCGCAGATCTGTCCATGTCGTTATGGATGCCATTGTCCATCATTGACATAAATCAACATGAAAAGATCTGACGATATGGATGACATTGCCCGGTTGTTGACACATCAACATGGAAATATCTGTTGATATGGATGCCACTTTCTGGTCGATGATACGACACTCTAGACCTGACTTGTTCTTAGTTCAACTACCCACCACGTGGCATTCGCAGTGCTCCTGTCACTGTGTTATCGTTATCTTCTGCTAGGCCGTTATCTTCATTCCGCCATCCTGATACTGATCTATTTACCCAACTAATCCAAATTTCACTAAGGGATTGACTAATGATGTTATGTATTTTTGAGATGCGAGCGTAGTGAGCATCCAGACCACTGATCTAAGCAAAAAACTGATCTGTGTAAAATCTCATGTGACTGGAGCACTGAGAATGCCACCGTAGGTAGTCGAACAAAAGAGCAAGTCAGAGTCTAGAGTCGTCGATGATATACTGACATGGAAAAATCTGTCGATCCCCATCGGTGATGTTCCCTCTTTACCAAAGCGGGTACCTTCTCATGCCTTTATATCTGGAACTTCAACTTACTTCCTTCATGCCATTGTGACCTGCTGGAGCATGGCACTTATAAGCAATTAATTACTATGTGCAGTTTTGGTCACAATCTATCTCACATGGCTTTCGTGGGTTACTCAGTGTGATAAGGTATTTGTAGGGACAAGGGGGACGTTACTGATGGTGATTCACAGATCTGTCCATGTCAATATGGATGTCATTGTCCTTCGTTGACATATCAACATGGAAAGATCTGTCGATATGGATGATCTGTCGGTAGTTGACATATCAACATGGAAATAAAGATTGATATGGATGCCATTGTCTGGTCTGGATAGACCTGTCAATCTCCATCGGTGACTTCCCTCTTCACCAAAGCAGATGCCTTCTCATTCTCATGCCCTTATCTCTGGTGACTTCAATTTACTTTCTCCATGCCATTGTGACCTTTTAATATTTTGACATTTTCATGTCTTTCATATGGCACATAACAAAAAAATCGTCACGAAAAAAATTGTCCCAAGTGGCCACAACGATGATTATGACCATCAGAAATGACGTTGACCATTCATAGGTAAACACATGAAAATGTCCCAATGCGTTGCAGACTCGTATGCAAGCGTTAGGAATTTCTAGTTTCTGAACGATGGGACTTGGAGTGTTTATTTTTACTAACGTTTCCGATTGTTCTGTCTCATGTGACGTCAGCTACCTCAATACAGTTGTGCCTTGTGATAGTTATCATCCATCGATTTTATTGTCATTAATATTGAAGAATTTAACTTATGTGCTACTTTATCGACAGTAAATTTTTTCGCATACTTACTTACAGTATGCAATACCCATTAACTATGTTATTTGAAAAAGGAAGCCCCACTTTTTATTGCAAATTCGAAATCTAAATGACAGTTCGTGGAAAAATTACCCGCCATTTGAAATTTTATTATCTTGCTTCCTGTATTTTTAAAACTATTTAAATAAATATGAATAAATATTCAAATAAATATGACACTTAGTACTTCTTCCACCTATTTCTAAATTGACTCACACTGTGCGTCATGAGCATCGTAGAACCAGAAAAACTGAAAACCTGTCCAGGGACACCCAAGACGCACAGTGTGATTCACAATGTGTTGTTGAGGTTGGTAACTAGTGGGAAACTTCAGTAATCCGACGTTTGCGCATGGGCACCCATAGACAATAAATGGGGAAGTCAACCTGAATTGGTTGACAATTGGCTTAGATTGGATACAATTCATTCACGCCACCTAGAGATTTGTCTCCTATTGACACTTCTAACTGAATGCAAACCAGTTAGACATTTTGAGAGCCATGAATCTAGAAATGCCATCAAAATCACTCTGCTAGAAAAAGCAACGCTTAAACGCCAGATTGTTGAAAAAAATGATTGTTTATTTTAGTAACGCCTTTCAACGCTGGCCAAAGTTTTGCTTTTAAATCAATATTTCTATCATACACGAAAGAGCTCCTCCCTAACGAGCTCAATGTGCTCCCCATCACGAGTTTGGTCAGTTCCGGTAGTAGTGTTGCTGCTCCCACTATGGGTTCAGAGGGGCACACAAGTTTAATTGAGTGCGTTAACAGTGTTGCTTCACCTTTAATACCCAATAGAGTATAACTAAAGAGTTGAAAGGGGTGTCTCTAAAAAAATTTAATAAATTGTTTTTTGTTTGTCTATAATTATTCATTTAGATGAATCGAATGATACAACATTATTCCTTATATGTTCACCTGTTCACTCTCCCTAGGAGCCAAACACTTACGGCCCAACATCATGGAGCGATAAGATCACATAATCCCTAGACTTAATCAACAAGTATTAAATCCAAAAAGCAACTATCTATACAAAACCCAATTAAATAATTTTCTTATACTCTCTTATACTTTATTGCTCATCATTGCTTTCACCCTAAAGGTATTTCTAGTAACGTAAGAACCAACAGTACGATACGGAATAATGGAAAACTTAATCAACAAATGACGGTGATTAGTGCTACCCAATACTCACTCTGGCTGCGGATTCTATTTCTTTGAGAGCTTCAACCAATTGCTGGATCCATCGTACCAGCATACCTTCTTGGAAGTCTTTAGTCATGCTGATGACCGTGGAAAAAGACTGGAAAACGACAACATTAAAAATTTAATGAGATGAAAAAAATGGTCGCAAAAAGTATACAAAAAACCATTATACAGGTACTTCAGGAAGTGATGTAGGTAACTAGGTTATAAATATTTTCTCTATAAATGAAGTGTTGCTGGAAAGCTCTCAATTTACCTCACACGGTGGTCCTCGATCGGATTTGACCTCAAAGTGCTTACCCTTCAAATTTTCTTTCGAAATATGATTTAGGAATATGTTATGATTATAATTCAGCAAAAACTGAAATCAAGCATTGAGCCGTTTTTTTTAAATTCAGTTTTTAACTTTTTAATTGATACTTTAATCGCCAAAATTCCGAAAAAAAAAATATTTATTTATTTATGTGTCATTATACAATAAAATCTTCATCTAGTTTCATAGTTCTGATCTATTTTGTGATAAAATATAATTAGAAAAACAAAAATAACAACATTTTATTGAACAAAATAATTATTATATTTGTATGAAGCTCCTAATAAATGCCTGTGAGTATGCGTGTAGTATGTGCGTGTGTGTCTATGTGTGAGTTTATAATGATTCATTATATAAATTTTAACATAAAATATGTATCTAAATTGAATAGAAAATAAAAATGATAGCATTTCAACAGTTTACATATGAAGAGAATTATATTCGCATACAGCTCTTAATAAACGTTGTCCATATTCAGGATTGATTCGCAATACTTTATATTTGGCCCACGTCGCTGAAAAATCATGATGAACGGCCTCCATAGCCTGTTCACTGTAAAAGCCGAGGCCATTCCCGTGTTTGGTACAAAATTCTTCCACACGAAAGAAAACCGTGTGAATTTTTGGAGTGACTGTAATATCCAAAGATAAATATGTTGCTTTGAATTCATTGATGTATTCAATGAATTTTGGAATCAGCCTGACTGAGAAAGATGCTTTGACAACTTCATTGAACTTCTGGGAAGCATCATTGTATTTTAAACAACCTAAGCTACAGTTTGAACAACGCAACAAATCAAGTTTCTGTAGCAAAATGCGGCAACTATTTCCTTTTAACGAAGGGCTCCCATGGGTCATTTCACGCTGGACACTACAGCGCTCTGCCCAAAGAAGAGCTTCAGCTTCAAATTCTTTGGACATGTGTGTGGGATTCTTTGGTGTGTGTGTGTTTCTTTGGATGTGTGTGTTCTTTGGTGGTGTGTGTGGGTGTTACCCATGGGAGACCTTCGTTAAAAGGAAATGGTTGCCGCATTTTGGTACAGAAACTTGATTCATTGCGTTGTTCAACCTGTAGCATAGGTTGTTTAAAATACGTTGATGCTTTCCAGAAG
The DNA here is from genome assembly GCA_030762985.1 of Adelphocoris suturalis. Lineage (NCBI taxonomy): Eukaryota > Metazoa > Arthropoda > Insecta > Hemiptera > Miridae > Adelphocoris > Adelphocoris suturalis. The sequence goes on along the minus strand of CM061042.1, from coordinate 12,691,766 downwards.
TACAATGAAGTTGTCAAAGCATCTTTTTCAGTCAGGCTGGATCCAAAATTCATTGAATACATCAATGAATTCAAAGCATCATATCTATCTTTGGATATTCCAGTCACTCCAAAATTTCACACAGTTTTCTTTTATGTGGAAGAATTTTGTACCAAACACGGAAATGGCCTCTGCTTTTACAATGAACAGGCTATGGAGGCCGTGCATCATGATTTTTCTGCGACGTGGGCCAAATATAAAGTATCACGAATCCATCCTGAATATGGACAATGTTTATTGCGAATATAATTCTCTGCATATGTAAACTGATGAAATGCCATTATTTTTATCTTCTATTCAATTTAGATATATATTTTATGCTTATATAATGAATCATTATAAACTCACACACAAGTGTAGACATAGACACACACGCACATACTACACGCATACTCACAGGTAGGTATTTATTAAGAGCTTCATGCAAATATAATCATTATTTTGTTCAATAAAATGTTGTTATTTTTGTTTTTCTAATTATATTTGATCACAAAATAGGTCAGAACTATGAAACTAGATGAATATTCTATTGTATAATGACACATAAATAATAAATAATATTTTTTTCTGAATTTTGGCCATTATAGCGTGTTTTCACGATTAAAGTATCAATTAAAAAGTTAAAAACTGAATTAAAAAAAAAAAAAAATGGCTCATTGCTTGATTTCAGTTTTTGCTGAATTATAATCCTAACAAATCCCCAAATCATATTTCGAAAGAAAATTTGAAGGGCAAGCACTTTGAGGTCAAATCCGATCGAGGACCACCGTGCTCAGAACACCATGCTGTCATATTACCCCTCCCCTTACTCTCTATTCGTTAAAACACTTCACCAGTTTGTCAAGTACATAATATGTTTTAAATTGTGGCGAGAAGACGTCAACGGGATTAAGAGGCGCATTCATTTTTCCCCGTACTAGATATTACTAGGTATTAGACGGCATGATGAACTAGATAGCTTCCTATTACATGGTTACCGCAATCTATCCTGACCAGCTGAGTGAGCTAAATTCTCTCCTATTCACCCTAAGAACTTTAAATTCGACAAGGAGCCTCACTGAGAGATCAACAGCCAAAGAAATTACGGACTCCACCCTGATCGGCTGATCTAGCTGTATTCCCTCCTTAGGATGTTTAAATTCGGAGCCTCTTCTGGACAAGATGAGAAAAATGAAATTACAGTTTATTAACCTGATTTTAGGATTTGGAAGTCCTTTTAATTTCTTTGGAACGGGAAGGTCAGCAAGAAGGGAGCCCGTAGATCTGCACCCGGCCCGAGAGAAACTTGTATAAATGTACCCCTACGTTTGTGTAGATTTGCACCCCTTATGTATTTTTGCATCCCCGTTGAAATAAGCTTTTATTTGTGATTACCGTACTATATGTGAATGAATGAATATTACAATAATATATAGCCAGTTTTATAAGTTATATTTTTATTTTACAAATGAATTATAGTAATTTATCGTCGTTAAAAGGGTAAAGTTATAAAGTCATTATAAGGTTGAAGTTATGTTTACTCACGGGGAAAGTTTGTGGAGAAGTCACTTGTCACCTTTCGTTCCTGAAACTTACGTATAGTTGATTCTACCCATTTTTCCTTTTTTCTGGTAGCTGGACATCGAACATCGCGCTGATAAATTTCACTTATTTTTACGTATACTTCGCAATGGAACGACAAAAGAACGTCGAGAAATATGAATATATTGGGATGAGGGCTGGATGGGATATTCAATTGGCCGCTCAAGGTACGAAATGTAACGGGTGCAGAACTACGATTCCGTCGAGGCGCTCCGTTCACTTTCCTGCCAGTTGGGTGCAGATATGCTGTCGCCCAGCAAGAAGTATGGGATTCCATCATTACCTAATGGATTTTTCAGAATTTCATACTCAATTTACCCCATAAGTAATCAGAAAAAAACAAGATAACATACCTTCTGTTTCGCCCACTGATACATGATATCAGTGAGATTAAACGAATCGATCAACCCGGCCAATTCTTCAGAACAGACTCCCATGCGTTCTTCTTCACACAGGATTTCTCTGATGATTTCTTTCGTGTTGTTAATAGCCTGAGTAAATGTTTTCGTAATAATTATCGACATAGTGACTGCAGAAATGTGTATTCTCACTTTAAATCAGTAGGTGCTATAGGTAGCGTAAATAAATTTGAAAATATGAAATCAATAACTGATTTAAATAAACTAAACGTGGAAGCCAACCTTTAGTAAATTAGGAAGACCATAAGCGATTTCAACTGGCTCATCGTTGTCATCATTTTGAGGTCGAGAGGTTCGTGCTTGATACACTACGAATGACATTAAGCCTGCGACCTATAAAGGACAAATACGAGTATAATTGTCGTTTGTTTATAACAGAAACGTGGGAATAATTAAAACATTAGCCCTGTATATGAGGAACACCACCTACCTCTTCTGGCGTGAGATCTTTGATAACATTTCTCACCAGCATTTCGGTGATGACAAGTTCATATTTGCTTACCCTGGCAGCCATGTACCCCTTCATTTGAACTGCGAAAACAATAAACATCAAGGAATACATAAATTCTTAAAGACTATAATTTACACAGATGGGCATGATTTCAAAGGAAATTATATTCCTAATTGCCCGAAAAGGCAGACAATGAATAAATTTTCCAAATCAGGGGCAGCAATTTCCCTTGTAAGAAATGCTAGGAATTCACTATCATTGATTCAAGTTATGTGGAAAAGGAATTCGACACAGTTCAATGTCAAGGCAAATATCACTGTGAAAAAAGTGGCTCTTCGGGTGTGGATAACCTGTTCGTATAATTGACATGATTCAGTATGTCATCGTAACGTCTGTTCACAAGCAAAATGAACTTAATTTTTTAATGCACCAAGTAATAATTTATTACTAATAATTAGTAATAATATTATTTTGAAAATAGTTCAAGTATTCCAAACTAAGATACTTCACCGAGTTTTGTTTATTATGACAGATACTATCACTTCACTACTTCATAAGTAACCAAGATCAAGTGATTTGGTGCTCTTGGAACGATCTCAAAACACTGGGGGAAAAATAGGTTTTAGAAGAAAACTTCACTGTTTGATCTGACGAACTTTCTTCTATTTGATCGTTCCCACGAATGAACAGAAATCTTGCCTTGCCCAGGCACCCGCTGGTTGTGGGCACTAGTTGGTATGGCCCATGACACTCTTAACCTTTCTAGTGTTATCACTTGCGTCAAGGAGACGGGCAGATTCCTTGTTGACATATCTTAAAATCTGAAAAATCAGTTTTTTGACCATAGGGCATGTGGGGTGTCACAGTCGTAGTATTTTTCAGAGCTGATTCGATTGCGACCACTACCAGATCTCTAAGATCCACAAATAAGTGAGAAAAATAGATTTTTAGGTGAAAAATGTCCATAATATTGACCAAATTTTGTTGACCAAATTGACCAAATATTCGGCTGAGTGTCCTAAAATTTCTTTGCGATCTCGTCACAGGGCTGACCCCTCAGTTTTATTAAAAATTGTCTTCGAAAATTCGCTCTATTAGCCATGCTGCATGACTGAGTACTTTTAAAGTATAACGTGTCACCTTTAATTTAATTCTTCTAAATCGAAAATCGTATCATTTAAAAGAGAAAAAAGCCTACACCAGCATTTTAGCGATTTTTTTAGAGTGCTCAACTCAAGGTGCTCGAATTTCAAAAAAATTTTAACAAAAATACAATACGATATTTTTTTTTAAGCCATCGCAATACCTCAAATAAAAGTACAGATAATGAAAAAGGATCAGACTACAACTTGAATTTTTCAAGAACCTTTTTCAAATTTTAGAATGATAAATCACCTGAATCTTCTACGACGTAATTCATAGTTTTCAATATGTCCATTTTGCTTGCATACTCGGGATAAAGCGTCATAGTTTTTTCTGCTACTTCCTTCTGCAGCCGATCTTTTCCTTTGACGGTTTCCAACCACTTGAATATTTTGCCAAACTGTACAAACAAATAGCACGTTAAATAGTTTTAGGACCCAACTAAAGCAACACTGTTCCTGACTTATACCTTGACATTTTACTTAAGGATAAAGTGATACCAGTTAAGAGTCATGAACCACGTGTTGGGAAATCCCCTTGTTAATTTATCAGTGACGTCATCAATAGGTTTTAAATTCGAGTTAATCAAATTTTAAAACTGCCAGAAGGTTTAGTATGTGGGGTAGTAGGCTTCGAGGAATACATCCTAGGGTTGTTGAGGATGAGAAATAGACTAGCTTCTCGTATTTGTATATTTACTTAGCACTTTCGCTTTAATGGCCTCGTCAGAGCTTTTTTTATATATGGGGGTTGCTTAGTTGGTACAATTTCCATTGGGCAGTTTGAATGTCTTGTAATTTTATAGTCCCTATATAATTTTAAGTATATCCACCAGGAAATCAGGTGATGTTTAAGAATGCTGCTTTTGTGTATTATCTCTTTAATTACTCATTCCCGACGTTTTGCAATGATGGGACATTGCATCATCAGGGGATCTGAGGACAACAAACAGGTAATCAATATTTGAACTCTCAACACAAAGCCAAAACATCTCAGTACCTGCCAAATTCCAAACTCATTTACTTACAGACATTCAGAAAGTCAAACAATCTATGTCAAATGGTTCAGGATGGCGGGCATCATTTACCACTGCAGTCATCAACAGGTAAAATGGGGATTCGGGGATTCTCCTAATTTTAAAACAAACCATTAGTGCCAAATATTTTTTGCAAAATTATCCTAGTAATACTATAAAATATATGAATTTTACCTTACTTTGTACATAAAAGCATCATTAACATCCACCAACATCCTCTAGTCTCTATATAAGTCTTTTAATTTATTTCAATGGTTACGAGGACCCAACCTCTGGTTTCTGCTGTGTACTGGTTGCTGCTGTACCTTTAAGCATGTTGTTGAGGGTAGGGGTGGGTTTAATTTTACTTTTAAAATTAATAAAATACGCAAAACATGGGAGCTACCACTTATCATTAGTTAAAATGATGGAAGAAGGCTACTTGCAGAGGAATCAACCAAAGGGATCATTAAAATAACATGAGTAATTAAAGAGATAATACACAAAAGCAGCCTTCTTAAACATCACCTGATTTCGTGGTGGATTTACTTAAAATTATATAGAGACTATAAAATTACAAGACATTCAAACTGCCCAATGGAAATTGTACCAACTAAGCAACCCCCATCTATAAAATAAGCTCTGACGAGGCCATTAAGGCGAAAACGCTAAGCAAATATACAAATCTATTTCTCACCCTCAACAAACCTTGAAGGTTTAGTATTTGAAATGTAAAACAGAAAAACCATGCCATAAACCCAAGGCGGACACCTAGTTTAAAAGTCTTCACTAACCGCTTCCACGAAGTCCTCCCGAGTTTGGCTCGCATAAAATTCATCAATGGATGCCGCCATTTCCTCCTCTTTGAATTTCAAGATCTGGTAGAGCTCGAAAGAGGTGTCCTTGGCCAAAGAAACCTCGTCGACCGGCTTCAACCCGATTGGTGAGTGAAGTTTGTAGCATATGCGTTCTAATTCTACGTCAGACTTGGTTCTGAAACATGGAGCCGGTTCATAGGAATGAAAGAAAAGTTAAACACGAAATGGCTTAAAATCCGATGATATTTGAGTTCCATGACACTGGAATGCAGTATTGTTTTGTTTTGGAAGTAAGAGTGAATGAATGAATCTTTCTTGAGAGCCAGAACTTGGCTGAAACGTGTTCAACTGTATGATTGCCTCATAAATAGGAAAATCTACTGAAGGCTAGCGGTATGTGCTATGCGATTGTAGTCCACCAGGATCGCATTTCATTTACCCGCGGAATAGCCCATAATATCTTACACCAAAATTATGATCATCATTTTTTCAAAACACAACTATTTTGTGCTAGGGATCAATTCACGAGGAGAAAAGAAGTAGGTGGAGGGATTTTAACTTATCAACTTTTGAACCTAACTAAGAATTTATCACTGAAAATAATTTATATATTTTGATGTCTTTAAAATCGAACACAACATTTTTCCTCATAACTCGATGTTCTCAGTTATCATTAATTATGATGTGCAGTTTTAGTCACAATCTATCCCACTTGGCTTCCACGGGTTACTCAGCATGATAAGGAATCTGCTTCAGGGACAGGGGAACGTTACTGATGGGGATTCGCAGATCTGTCCATGTCGTTATGGATGCCATTGTCCATCGTTGACATAAATCAAAATGAAAAGATCTGACGATATGGATGACATTGCCCGGTTGTTGACACATCAACATGGAAATATCTGTTGATATGGATGCCACTTTCTGGTCGATGATACGACACTCTAGACCTGACTTGTTCTTAGTTCAACTACCCACCACGTGGCATTCGCAGTGCTCCTGACTGTGTTATCGTTATCTTCTGCTAGGCCGTTATCTTCATTCCGCCATCCTGATACGGATCTATTTACCCAACTAATCTAAATTTCACTAAGGGATTGACTAATTGATGTTATGTATTTTTGAGATGCGAGCGTAGTGAGCATCCAGACCACTGATCTAAGCAAAAAACTGATCTGTGTAAAATCTCATGGTGACTGGAGCACTGAGAATGCCACGCGGTAGGTAGTCGAACAAAAGAGCAAGTCAGAGTCTAGAGTCTTGTGTCGATGATATACTGACATGGAAAAATCTGTCGATCCCCATCGGTGATGTTCCCTCTTTACCAAAGCGGGTATCTTCTCATGCCTTTATATCTGGAGACTTCAACTTACTTCCTTCATGCCATTGTGACCTGCATGGAGCATGGCACTTATAAGCAATTAATTACTATGTGCAGTTTTGGTCACAATCTATCTCACATGGCTTTCGTGGGTTACTCAGTGTGATAAGGTATTTGTAGGGACAAGGGGGACGTTACTGATGGTGATTCACAGATCTGTCCATGTCAATATGGATGTCATTGTCCTTCGTTGACATATCAACATGGAAAGATCTGTCGATATGGATGATCTGTCGGTAGTTGACATATCAACATGGAAATAAAGATTGATATGGATGCCATTGTCTGGTCTGGATAGACCTGTCAATCTCCATCGGTGACGTTCCCTCTTCACCAAAGCAGATGCCTTCTCATTCTCATGCCCTTATCTCTGGTGACTTCAATTTACTTTCTCCATGCCATTGTGACCTGCATGTAGCATAACACTTATAAGCAATTTTTGAGACCTCATTACGTTTTGACGCAATAGGTGGGTACAAAAATAATTTATTTGCATTAGCTGAATTAGAAGAAAGCAAAGCATCAAATCTTAGATAAATCAAAACACAAAATAGATCTTTTAAAGATGTAACCCTTCCACTATAACTGGTTATCTGATTGCCTTCATGTAATACAATCATCATAATAAAGAAAAATGTTAATTATTGTGCTGGCCTTATTTCATGTACCTACCACTCAAACATTACACTTTTTAACATTGTGTAATTTGAAGAAATTTGCATTGCAATACAGAAGAATTAGAAGGAGAAGAAAGACAAGGTAAGCATCTAGCACTACGGTGATCAATACATTATCATCAAATAGATGACAGTATAAGCGTTCAAGTTAACATTTGCCTACCTTTAACGCACTTACTGAGCTAATTATTAACTTAGGCAATATAAAATAGAAATACAATAACCAAGAGATGCTTAAACACTTTTTCCTTCACGAGTACCTTGAATGCCACAAAACATTTCTACACCATAAACAAATATCTAGGTACGAAAATAAGATGTAAAAACTATTGATTCATGCGACTCAATTTAGTTAAAAAATAATATGATTAAGTTAGGTGAGTTATTAAAGTACAGGCGTGCTTTCATGTCACAATGTACAAGAATTTTTTTGAATGAATGAATACTGTGAAATAGCTAAAATAACTTGATAACTATGAACGATGAATTTGATGGCAGCACATCAACCAGAGGGGATATTTCCACCCACACGTACTTAGCTTCAGCTGTTTTGCTCCCACGGGGCACTCAGGGTTTACAATAATTGTTTATTATTTGAACATATTCAGCATTTTTTCGAGTTATTGAGGAATATGACGTGCAAGCACGCATGAACAACGTTATTCAGTTACTTACTTGTTTCTGGGATCATTCACCAGAGGAGTATAATAGTGTGTGGGGGGTTGAGGGTGTAACCACCCTTTATGAGGTAGAAAGTGTGGCGGAAACATCGCTGGAGGAGGTTGAATAACGTTTGGATTGTAATATGTGTGGTGGATGGGTTGCGGACGTGGGGCCAAGAAGTTAGAGGGATTCTGACTCACCTGGGAAACATGTAGGTGGCTTTGAAACGGGACATTTAATGGTGCACGCCTATCGAGACCAGCTGACAGTAACGTTTCAAAATTTGGACGGGAGTAAGAAGGGAATGCGGGTTGTGGAGCTGTGACGTGACTAGAATTCTCGTTGTACTGGGTAAGGGACTGACTGCCCAGGTTTTTATCTCCAACCTTGCTAGGAGGAGTCGGAACGGTACTTGAGAGGTTACTTTGCTTGAGGGCACCTGACAAAGACATAGAATTGGAGTGAGCTGGAGAGGCTACCTGAGGATCGAAAATATTGCCACGACTTGACTGGGATATGCGGTCATAGAGTGGATTAGAACCTCCAACTTGAATCTTGTTATCTCTCCCATCATTTAATGAATGCATCATAAAATTACATCTGATTTGCCCTGCCTCTGTATTTTCAGTATCTAATTTAGATGAAAGTTTCTTCAATTCATCTACTGCAGACTCCATACACCCGTTTTGATTTTTGCCCCGAGATTTTTGTTTACGTTTGTTAGACACTTTAATATAGTTCAGATTCCCTTGATTTTCATTAGGCTTTGCGGACATTGATTTACATGTATTTCCTTTTTCTGTAGTAACATTTTGGATTGCTTCAGAAGACTTTGTGAAAGTCACAGGGATATTGGACACTAAAGTACTTTCGGTCAAAGCAAGATGAGCTCCTTCTCTTCCTTTAGTTATATTCTGGGTTGTTTTAGAAGACGTGGATAACGGTTTAGAATTTGAAGAGACACTAGAAGTTATCGATACTTTGGATGCAGAAATAGTTTCAGTCTTCAAAGCAAAACGATCTTCCGTGCCTAACTTAGGGAATTCCATCTCGTTTTCTAGAGCAGGAGGTTTGCATACCTCTTTCGGAACAGGCGTTGGTGAGGTTTGTATGGGATTCGGTTTGATGAACCGAACTGCTGGATGTTGCTGGTGATTGTGGACGTTTGAGGAGCCTGCTAGATAAACCATAGGGACATTATTACTAGGGAATACCAAATTATTGACTTTTGGGATGGGATGCATAGGATGTTGATAGCTGGGTAATATAGGAACATTCTGGGTAGATCTGTTATACCACATATTACAATGTCCTGGCTGAACATTGTGGTTTTGAACACCAACCTGAGGATGATGCATGGGTCCAGGTTGATGATTAACAGCCCTGGGTGATGAGTACATCAAAGGTTGGCCAGTATATAGATTGGCAAACTGTCGAGGAATGCGCATGCTACTACTGTGCAGTGAGTGTTTATACGCTGGCTGGTTAATCTGACCTAACCTACCAATATTTGATTGTGAGTTGCAACGCTCATTAACGTTTGGATTCGACATGGATTCAGACGAGTTAAACTCAAACGATAATGGGTTATTAAACATTGGATTCCCAGTCAATTTCTCTTTCGAATCAACCGGCTCATTTCCACAAAGAACATTTGGTAAAGGTTGTGCAGGACAATAAAAATTCCCAGGTGAGGGAGAATCGCGGCTTGGGTGGCTATTTGAGATAGAGTTATGATGTACATCATTCATTCGCATCCGATTAATTGACTCTGATAAAGCACTGTTAGCAGCTACGTTAGTCATTTGGGCCCCTGGGTTGATGGCGTAGGGTGTTGCGTTCTGGGAGAAAGGGAAAGGCATGCGATTTGGAGTTGGAAGACATCTCATAAGATCAGGGTTAATAGGTCCATTTTCAGTTGGAAATCCAGTAAACCTGTGTGAAGTGATATGAAAATTTACCAATCAAATTCAATAAAAGAAAAAGATGAACAAGCAATAATGGGAAAGTGACAAGATTTACTCATTTGATTACAATACTATAATAATAACTATGCACAGCATTATAAAAACCTTGACGCATGACTCCTTTTCCCACTGGAATTTAGTAGAAATAAACACAAGTAACCAAGAAAAACTTGATGAAATGCTAATAACGAACCCAATGAAGAATAAATATTGCAAATCATCAACTAGTATCAGACAATTTTATAGTTTGCAGCCATAGATCCATTTCATTGGGGAATATATAAGCAAGAAATGAAAAGTTATGTAGGTACCTATTGGAAAAAAAAGGAACCAAAGTCACTTATTACGAAACTGCTGGGGTTGATAATATACCCAGTACGATCAATGCAATCGAATGGATTAAATTATAGTCACGATATAATATAATAGCAGTGTTGCTAGAACTAGCTAGGCAGCACAATGTCTGAGGGGGCAGCTTTTTGTTGAAATGAGAAGGAATTAGTTCTGGTGGAAATGAATAGGAAAAAACGTAGTTAATGTTTTTATCAAAACGTAAATCTTAAACTAAAATAAGGTAAAGATTTTTTCCTTAATAATAAACCATTTAATAGCTAAGGATAAATACGTTAAATCCTCTTTAAATTATTTTATACCTTTCTAGTTCCATAGCTTTTTTTTTTAATGACAACCAAATTGCTTGAAAGAATCATCAACATTCAAAAATGGACTAATGATGTGCATCACGTTTTGCATCCTTTCACTTATTTCCGAGGTGTAAAATCTGAGGTTTGTAATTATTATTAACAAATTGTAATTGTTTGACAAACAAACAATACGTCAACACGAGTGAAAATAAGCTGAGACTATTAGGAACTATGGGGTTGGAATTCTAAGTACAGCAATTCTGAGAGCTGTTTTTCTGAGAGTGAAGTTCATTTGATCCTGAACTTTTTACAGACCATAGTCCTTCGGGTTATTGAGGTTTTCGGACTAATACGCAACCAACCCAGGGACTGTTGAAGAAATTAACTAGACAAGTATAAGAAATTCAGAAAATATTTTCGAAAATGCTTTTGGGAAATTCATTGTAGCAATGAATAGCTTTATGAGTAGCAACTTAATTCCATCATCCCACGTCATCCAACACATTATCTTCTTAAGTACCTACATAAACATCTGAAATTATTTACACGACAATTTGTAGTTGGACTAGCTTAAGCCATTCCACACCCAAATAATGGCTTCCTAAATAGGGTATTGTCATCTCTGAACAGTCACTAATCATGATTAAAATGTCATTATTAGGTAAAAGCCCCCATCCCTTCCATAGCAATCCACCCCCAGAAAGTAGTTTCTTCACTTATTGTCACATGAACACATAAAATTGGTTGGTGACGAACTCAGACAAGATTATTGAGAAGACAATTATATTTACAGTAGTGAACCAGCTGAATTTTAAAAAGTAGAATCTACATTTAAAATCGGATGTTGGGAATCAAGCAAGTGGATGTCAAAATTTTGCAACCCAAAAAAATTGACACTAGGTAAATATTTTTGGTAAGGATGATAGACTGAATAGAATCCATTCGATTCAGTATCCCAAAACAAGTAGTTTTGAGACTTGTCGTTCGATATGGTTGGCGATTGTTGAAGATAATATCGTCAGTGAATTGTATCGGATTGTTCTGAAAGCCGTCTCAATCGTTTTAACACGTCAAAAGCTATTGAAACCATTTCAAACACGTATTTTTGACGTGACGTAACGTCCATTCCAAACATGTAACGTAAATTTAATTGAATGATACAATTTCAACAGAATGACACACTCACAATGGGATGGAAGTAGTTTCACAAAATGGGAAGTAGTTTCACAAAATGGGACTAGAAAGGGATGAAGCAGTGTTACCTATTTTGTACTAGTCTTGTGTTGAAGTTGTAGAGAAATTGTGTAGAAGTTGCAATAGTAGGCAATGCAGAGGTCGTGACAATACAGGGAAGTCTGTTAGAAGGAGATATTCCCCGCCACATTTGACAGAACAGCAATGATATTTATTGTGTAATTGGCAAACATCGGCCAAGCCGTTGAAGAAGCGTCTCACTCCGAAACACAGTCAAAAATAGTCAGAGAATTGATGGATTGTACTAGGAGATGGCAATCCGACTATTGGCTTGGCACAAATCGGATGATACGAGGCACAAAAAGTAAGAGTACTAGATTTTTTTTTTTTTTTTTTAATTGTATTTAAAAAAATTACAGGGTTTCGTAGGTTAACATCTCAATTATTTTTCTGCATAATTCCATTCCCGTTCGATGCAAGTTTTGAGCCTCGGCACAAGCTTTTTGATACCCTCTTCGAAGAATTCTCTCGTCAACTTTCTCTGCCAGTTCAGGACCTCTTCCTTCACTTCCTCGTTGGTTGAAAAGCGTTTTCCACCCATCTGAGTCTTCAGGGAGGTGAAAAGATGAAAATCGGAAGGAGCCAAGTCAGGGGAATACGGAGGGTGGTTCACAATGTCCCAAACGAATGAATCCAACAGCTCTTTGGTGACGTTGGCTGTGTGAGGGCGGGCGTTGTTGTGCAACAAGCACACTCCCTTTGTCAACATTCCCCTCCGCTTGTTTTGGATTGCTCTCTTGAGCTTTTTAAGGGTTTAACATTATCGAACTGCATTAATCGTCTCCCCCTAGGGCAGAAAATCGACCAGAATGATTCCTTTTTGGTCCCAAAACATGGTGGCCATGATTTTTTTGCCCAAAATGGAAGGCCTGCCACTCCTCTGATTGTCGTGAACATTCGTTCTTCCTTCGCAAAACTCACGACACCACTTGAAAACGTGCGTTCTGTTCATGACGCCTTCGCCATAAACCCCTTTGATCTGTGAAAAAATTTCCGTCGGCGTTTTACCCTCTGCAACCAGGAACCGGATGACGGAGCGCACCTCACACTTGGCGGGATTTTTTATCGACATGGTCACAGTCACCACAATGGATTTTTGATACTACCGAGGTCATTCAGTGCTCGTTGTGTTCAGGAAGACCTCCTATATCACGCAGTGTGACCAACATCGGAAACAAAAATTTCCCTCAGTACTCTTACTTTCTGGACATGCCTCGTATCATCGTATCATTTTGTGGCTTGGCAACTTTTGTACGCAGAGAATCTTTTTGGGGGGAGTACTACCTAGCTATCATGCAACAATAAATAGGTAGACCGGTAAATAGGAGTAATATGAAACCAATTTAATTTCGGAATTAAGTAATTTAACCTTTGTTAAAAGGTAAAAGGTCCGGTTCCTGGTATTTTATTTGTTGAGCACATCGCAATGTTTTGACAACATGAGATTGTATTCATCAGCGCGATTTTGTAATTTTTTAGAATTCTGATGTGTGCAACTTTTGTGTGTGTGTGTGTCAATTTTGTGTATCGTCGTGGCAACATTGTTTGATTCCCCTCCATTTTTCCTCTTGATTCAAGTCCGCCATACTTTTCCATGAGTAGAGATGTGTAACTCCCGTTCAGTTGAGGTAGTCAGTTCTCTCCCCCTCGCTCACTCAAGTGAGCCGCTCATCAAGATCGTTCACTCTCTCCTTGATTCAAGTTACTCTCACACAAGAGTTCCCAAGCACAGATGCTACAGTTGATTGTTGATACCAATCGAAATTCTTCATTGTATTTATTAAGTTTATACAGATCAAGAGACCAGAGAAATGAATGAGATACCAGCGAACTTGATTCAAATTTTATTACAGATCACATTAATAGGTAGGTAGAAGTTATAGGAAGGAGTTCAGTTCTCAGATTTTTCGTTCTCCACGATCTCTTCATTCTTCGCAGTATAACTACCAATTATTTTTCTATGTTTGCTAGTTATCTTTAAACTAAGTGTGCATAACTATGAACCATTTCTGTTAAATACGTTTCGACAGGAACGACAGAATTCGTATAGTTCCCTGGAAATAGTTTGAAACTGAACTGTGGGTTTCTCAGGGGGTGAAAGTTGGAACTGTGGAACCCTTATTTGGAACCGTTTAGGAGGGGGAACTGGAATCTATGGAACGGTTCCGGATTTTTATGGGAATGACCCATCTCTAGAGAGCGGGGAAAGGAATAGGAGCGAGGAGACAGCCCTCCAGCTTTAGATCAGATGAATGACCTCTACCTGAGCGGTGAGCGCTCCACCCCCAGCTCAGTTGATTGACCTTTACAGCTCTTTCTCTCAGCTGTGATGGTGGTTGGAGCGACTCAGAGTTGCCGATCTAGGAATCCTTCTCACCCAGCTCTGAACATCAACTCCCTGTCATCCAGTTCACTCGACTCCCGTTCATTTGAGAGAGCCGCTCTTTCGGATTTAGTCGCTCCTGAGTTACACATCTCTATCCATTAGTCTCATCCTGGATTTTCTTGAACCAACCTCTATTTGATCGTTTTAATCCAGAAAACTTATTACCGCAAAATTGATCCTTTTGTAGTCGTAAACCCGCATTCCTCCCGTCAAAATATTCTTGACAGTTTGATTAGAAGTCCTGTGCTTCTTTTTACTTCATTCCTTTCCCTTAAAACCCGCTCAAGAGAATCAAGACCTGCTGTCGCTAGCAGGACCCACGCATCTTGGGGTGCCCCAGGTATTAATTTCAACAGGAACACATGTACTGATCAATTTACCTCTAAAATACTTACCTTTCATTGATCCCTACACATTCTTCGCTATCCTGTCCCTCTTCCCTCGTCAATTAAACTCTCAAGTCAAGAACCAGCCCCTGCTCATTTACGCGATTTCTCTCGTTTCAACACTTTTAGTTTATTATTTACGCATGCCCGCTTTAGTCATAAATTAATACAGTCTGTTCATCACGAAAAGTTTCATATTTTGTGCCTCAGATTGAATCCCCTAAACTAATACATTAAACTTGACTTTGGTTTAGTTCTCAAAATTGTGAGCTTCTTAATTAATTTCAAGCTGTTTTTAAGAAATCTTTCCCAATACTACCTAAGGCGAGTAATGTGGTTTTGGGAGTAATCGTAGTATAAAGAAACTCTTCCCACCACGGAAGTAATTAATTGATCAGGGCTACTAATCAAAGTAAGTTGTGGAAAGTATCGTACTCAAGTGCAAAAATTACAAAAAACAGATACAAGCCAAACTCACAAGCTCAACTAAAAGAATGCAATTACACAGGCAAACTAAAAAATATTCAAAGCTAACATCACCAAACACTATGGGAGGAGAGAAAGGACATTAAAAACCACAAGAAGAAGAAAGGGCACTATGGGAAGTCATACAGTTATAATATACAGTTATACCTCCCACTGTTGTTTGAAAGCTGAGCGTTACGGATCATAAGGGCTGCGTTATCTTCAGTCACGTTAACACTATCTTTGTAGATTTCTAGTATATCGTCAACCTTGACATTGTAGAAGATGAGTCGCATGTCCAACTCACGGCTAGCAGGTTTATGCCTGGGGAGGGGACACACTGAGAGGAATTTGAACCAACGAGTGGAATCTTTCATCTGAAAATTAAGGCAAAGAAGTTACTGGGCATAAGTGAAACATCAGTTTGAATGAGAGTACATTCCTGGAAAATTAACAGTTTGATAGTTGATTATTCATAATTATTAACAGTTAGTTAATACTAACAGTCAGTTAATATTAACAGTTTGAACGGGAGTACATTCTTGGATGATCATTGAACTGAATCATACAAGAATCAGTCTAAGGTCCTCCCACTAAAATAATAACTGGCAACAATGTGCTCACTCACTCACTCACTGCTCAGGGTTACCATTGGAAAAGAGTTTCAGGCACCATGAACGGCTTATACTCTCCCTCAAGAAGAGGACCCTTTAATTTAAAAGAGGATTCCGCCGGTTACCCCGAGTTGAAGTCGTAGCAAGCAAACCTTTTGCTTAAATCAGCAAATTTTTTGATACTTTTCCGCTCAATATCTCTGAGGGAAGCACGTTCAAGTATATGATGCCCAAATGCCTCAGTTCTGGATCTCCAGTACTGGTCGCATCTGCAAATTAAGTGCTCTGCGGAATCCTCCTTGAGTCCGCAAGGGCACATAGGTGAGATATTGTTATCTATAATATTTAGCATCCTACAGAAATCGTAATGTCCGGTGAGGATGCCAATCATAGTTCTAATTGAATTTCTTCTTTTACTTAGAAGCCAGTATGCTCGTTTGGGATCGGAAGACGTAACAAGCATTCTGATTTGTCTATATCTAGCTGTTTCTCTACTCCAGAGAATGTTAAGGTCTTGTGTGACCCAGTTTTTAATTTTGGTGTTGCAGGCATTTTTGGAAATGCAGATGGAAGGAGAAGGGCCCAGAAACTGTTGTCCTGAGGCAGCTCGCGCTAAACCGTCCGCATTAACATTGCCTTCATGATTCTCATGACCAGGAATACATTTTATGGTTATTTTGTTGTTGTTAAGAAACAAATTGTTAATGTATTTCTTTGTTTTCCAGACCAGTTTTGAGGTCGTGAGGGGGTTCAGGAGTGCTTTGATGCTGGCCTGACTATCAGTGAAAATGTGAATGTTTTTGTTATAAGTGTTGTGGTTTTGTAAGGTGACCAGGCACTTATTGATACCATATATTTCTGATTGAAATACAGTTGCATATTTGTCAAAGCTGTAAGAATCTGCCACTTGAAGGCTGGGTATGAACACACCAGCGCCAGAGGAAGGTTCAGATCCCCTATCTATCTTAGAACCATCAGTGTAGCAATTTATGGTGTCTATAGTGTCAACAGGGGTTTGTTGATTGTTCCACTCATTTCCATCTTTTATTTCAAAGGTGGATTTCAAGTTCCAGAAAAATCTCCTCTTCATTTCATCAGAGGGCATGAGGGTTTCTGGTGCATAAGCATTAGTAGCTTGTTTGATGTAGGTGTGTACAATGTGCTCTACCACGGGAAAATTCCCAACCCATCTAAGCTCTCTGACCTTCGCCCTATCAGCATTTTGCCTGTTTTAAGTGAGGTTTTTGAGATACTCATTCTCAACCAGATCAATGACCACATCTCTTCTAACAATCTATTATGCGCTTACCAGTCTGGATTTTGCAAGTCTTATAGTTGCGAAGCTGCGCTGCTGAGGGTTGTGGAAGATATCAGGATGGGAATTGAGGGGAGGATGTGTAGCTTTTTGGTCCTTCTCGACTTTAAAAATGCTTTTGGATCCGTTAGCCACCCTCTGCTCTTGCGAAAGCTGAAGCGTCTATTCCACTTCTCTACTTCTGCATGCAGTCTGGTTTCATCTTACCTCTACGGCAGGATGCAGGCGGTCATGTGTAATGGCAATCAGTCCGGACCCCTTCCCCTCTTTTGCGGAGTTCCTCAGGGTGCTGTGCTAGGGCCACTTTTGTTTTCGGTCTTCATTAACGACCTGCCTTTCGTCCTCAAGTTCTGCAGCTACCACCTTTTCGCAGACGATTTTCAAATCTACATTACCAGTGAACTTGGGGATGCAATGATTGACTCCATCAGGAAACTTAACCGTGACCTCTCTAGCGTCTCCACCTGGGCCAGGAACAACGGAATTCTGATTAACCCTTTTAAATCTCAGGTGAATTTCAGTCAAACCATGGCCAGGTCCTTTGTGGTGGCTGGGGCTAGGGTTTGGAACGCCCTCCCATTGTCTGTTCGTGCGTCCCCTTCCATTGGTCGGTTTTTAAGCTATCTTAAGCAACACCTGAATACCGACAATTGAATAGCCTAATATTATGTGCACTCCCCCCCCCCCCCCCCTTTCCCCTTACGATGGATGCTTAATTTCCTTCCTCTCTTTCTCTCAAATTCTTCTTTTTTTTCACTCAAGTAACCATATTTATGTTTCGTTTTTTTTTTTTTTTTTTAATTTCCTTACTCTCTTTTTTTTTTTTTTTCAATTAAGTAACCATATTTTTGTTTCGTTTTTTTTTCCTTTAACTTTTTCTTGTCACTATTCGATTTCCGTAATAATTCTACATTTTGCCGTCATGTACAGTTTATTGTAACTTCACCATACGTGGTTCATGAGACCCGCTATGGACAAAATTTATGTCTTTGGGTTAATAAATGTTTTATTATTATTATTATTATTAAATTCGGACAACCTTCATAAGAACCAGCAGGGATTGTTGAATCAATTTTTTTCTCCCTTTTATTTGGCTCGTCATTGACCCATGTGCCATAAAATTTTAAAACTACCATAAATTCAATGTAAAAACATTAAAAAATGAATCTTCAAAACATAATCAATGTTTCTAAAAAAATTTAGAAAATAATTTGCACTGTGTTCAGAAAGATCAGAATTTGAAGGTAATTACTTTTTCTTGCACTTTTCAAGATTGCAGAAAGAGACTGTTCTCGAATGATTACACCGAGTATCGTCTTCATACACGATACACTCCACAGTGTCGTGTTCCATGTCTTCTAGTACACTACAATAGGTGCATAGTTCGTATTCTGCTTGCCCATAGAGATATATAAGGGATATAGATATATTGCCACTGTCCACAGCCTTATCAACTGAACAAGCTTCCTTCGGGGCAGGAACCCAGTTGTACATCCAGGTTTTTCGGCTCAATCTAGGTTATACGGATTGATAATTTGGCAGCACTGCTCACTTCTTTTCCCGCATTGCCATTTTGACTTTGACAGGTTTCCGAACTTATTTCTCCCTTTCAAAAGTTTTTTTCAAAACTAACTTACCTAAACCCATTTTTCAAAACCAGTGTAGTGCTGATGCCGTGTCAGTGCTCTACATCCTACTCAGTAGAGCAACTATAACCATGAAGCGTATGACCCAGAAAGTGATCAAAAGTAGTTTGCTTCTCCATGGAAAAACTATGGAGAGTCAAGCACGCAAAGTTGTGTACTTCGTCGATAAGAAGAAAGAAGATGAAATTCTACCACATGTTTCAGAGCTCTCAACTATTTTCCAAATGAAAATGAAGTGCGTTAAGACAGTTTTGGGTCATTCTCATTTCATTTGCCGCTTTGGTTCGTTTGAGAACCTGAGTGACGTGAAATATGAAAGTGCTCGAAAATGAGGTTAGATCGGCAAATACTACTCATTGTACATTGCAAATTTGTGTTCCATAGATAAACAGCGAGTTTTTTTTTTTTTTTTTTTTTTTTTTTTTTTTTTTTTTTTTTTTTTTTTTTTTTGGTATTAAAAAACATGATATCCAACTCATGAGTGTTACCAGATTTCAAAAATTGATTTCTGTAAAATGGATGACTTTGGCAAAATTGTTGTTGGGGCTCAAGTTACTACAAAAGAATCTCGTCCAAACAGACTATTCAGATTTTACGGAATTCTTGTTGAAGGCAGTGTAATTGAGCTTAAATCGCAGGAGTGTTACCCTATTAGTGTTACTGTAATATCAGGAGTGTTACCCATCCTTGGTCACACTCCTGAGAGGTAACACTCGTGAGAATTTCCAAAATGGCGTCACACAGGATGATGAAGTGACAAAACTCGGGGATAGCTACTGTTTGAAACCTGTCACCAAGCAGTATGGTTGTTGGTATCGGATTATTTTGTTTAATCACTAACAACACTCATGATTGAAAATAAAAATACTCAACATGTTTTTAGGCTTCTTTCGCTGTAAAAACTGCTGCAACTCCAAGCACTCCACTACAGTCTCACATCTTCAACTGGACAATATAACCTTCACTTCTGACTGTTTCCCGCCATTTTCCATCGGCTTTCTTGGTCGCAAAAATGATAACACTCCTGAGGTCCCATTGAGAAGAGATATGGGGGACTGACTGAAAAACTGGTTTTTCACGGGTTGGGAAAAATCTTAAAAATGTAAATCCTTACTCTAAATAAAGAGGAACCAACTTACTGCAGCTAGTAACCCTGGCCAGTTCTAGATTGTCATTGTTTCGTAACAACCTAACTTCTACTTACGTGTTAGGTAGGAGGGGACAGTAACACTCATGAGTTTCCAGGATTTCAGGTTTCATTCGTCATCACTGTGTATTGGTTAAAGGGGATTTTGGGCAGTCAAATTATTACTTCGTTTATCTCCCAACTTATAAGACCCTCTTTTTCCCCCAAAATCGCTAGTTTTGGTCAAGAATTGTGAGAATTTGTCGTTGGGGACATGAAAGCGGCAAATGAAATGAGAATGACCCTTTTGGATTTCACGTTAGGGTGATTAGCATGTTTTTCAAGACCAAGGGGTATTGATTCCTTTTATTTTTCTCGGATAGCTATGGAATTTGACACTTCTTTATCGTTTCCGCATCAAGTAGTAAGTACGCAGAATAGGTACTTATACTAACGCATAGAGACTAAAGTATGATTTCGATGAAGAAAAAGAGAGATGTTTACTCCACGAGATCCGAAAAATTGTGAAAAGCGCATGTGTTAACTACGTCCTTGAGTTCAAGTTCTAACAGTTCCAAAAAACAACAGAGACTGTCAGAACCGTGAGGAACTGGGTTCGCAAAACACTGTGAACGCCAAAATCGGCGTTCTTGGCGTTCTGGAACTGGGCGTTCTGGCACTGCGAACGACAAAACTCGACTGTGCTTACCCAGAACCATTCCAAAATGGCAGAACACACACTGAAAACGAAGCTTATGATAATGACGTCGCTCGACTGCGACTTCTTCCAGCAAAAAACTATTGAGCTCGTAATTTCACCCAGCCATTCATCTGACCCCAATTCAGCCGAGACAGCTGATAATTGACTCCTGCAAATTTTAGGTTCAAGGAAAAACCCCACAGTCCGAGACGAGCCTTGGCAGTAGAATGGAGAAGGCGGTGGTCTCTCTCTTTATTTCAGCCGGTAGTGAAGAAAGTGCAGTTTATTGTAGTAACTGTGCAAGAAGGCATATGTGTGTCACTTTAGTATATCCACAACTCATATTCACAATGAACAACCAAAATTCAATTTTCAATTTAGGGTGCAAATCTAAAATTTCAATACCTATTCCAACCGCTCAATTGAATGGAAAACCTCATCAAGAGGGATAGAAAGAAAATATGATAAATAATGAACTCGAAACTTACATCTGGATGCGGTTCTAGGACGGCGTTTTGATCGAAGTTTCTGAGACCCATCACCAAGAAGTCCGAATTTTTCACTGTCACTTTTGTGATGACTCCGATAGCCGAAACAACTGGACCACAACGAAACTTTATGAGCTTTCCTACTTGAACTTCTTTAAGGAACCGGGTCGATTGGAGTTCAGCTTCCTGTGACATGATAAATTCAAAAGTAACTTAGGGTGGAGGAGCCAGTGTTTGACACCTTAAAAGGCATTTTGACTTTGACAAGCAATTAAGTTATGTTTTTTCATTTGTTCAAGCTTGAAGCTTACATCTATTGCTGCATCAGGATGTCCTCAAACTGGTTGGTATTGAAAAAATCACTAATTCAACCCCCAAAATATCATAAATTCGTTTTTTCGAAATCAATTTTTTAACTCAGTATTTGACAGCCAAATTTTTGGTTATAACTGTGATTGACACCCTATGATTGATACAAAAGTTCTTCTGCAATAAATGATTCCTTGTACCAACAGAACATTTCATTTCTACATTTTACAAATAAATTGAGCATTTGAACTTAGTTTTATTAATCTAAATATAAAATTAATATGAGTATACATAAAGACAAATTTGAAAATATCACCGGATATTTCATCACAAAATGGGTACAATGTTTTCTTGATCCCATAGGCACAGTACGATTCTAACGGTAAACTAACAGCTTGTGAGTTGTTATGAATTTATATAAATATAAAAATAAAGAACGAAGTTCTTGTCATTCGTTCTTTATTTTTATATTTGTATAAAGAAGAAGTATGTAAATATAAAAATAAAGAACGAATAGAGATCCATATTGACAGGACTGTCAATCACTGAGGGGAGCATCAGTTTGGGAACTAGTAATTGACATTTGCATTTTCACATGTTATCTTTGATTAATTTAAAAAATGATAGCATTAATGCAATCTACAAAAAAAACTGATTGAGAAAAACCATGGGAACAATCAAATTTGAAAATGTGGAGGGCATGGTGAAGCAAAATAAAACGAAACAAAAAACAGCACAAGAAACAAAAATCACAAGAAACAGCACCAAAGAAATTACAACGCGAGGTTCTGTTGGGTAACCTTCTCCAGATTTCACAAAAACCCGCCTGAAACCTTTTCCCGCCTCTATACTGAGAAGGTATTTTGTCTCAAAATTCAAATGGATCAAGCCCGTAAAACATTGTTGTAAATGCCTTATTATTAAAACTTCTTGGTGAGATGTCAATCACTGGGTCCCTGTCAATTACTGGTCCCTCCACCCTAGTTTTTTTTTTTTTTAATATTCAGAACATGTCCACGAAAATATCAGTAATATTTGCAAATTATAAATGTAAATACCTATTTAAGACTGAATCATATGTTTTTATGGAGGCAGTTGTGTGAGATAGGTCCACCATTTTAACAATACAAAATTGAAATAGGTAATGAGGATCCAGTTATATCCTCCCCCCCTATTTCCAGTGCCCTACGTTCGGCACCCGGCTCATTCAAAATCGAGTTTTACTTTCGGCACCCAAGTTACGGTGGGCAACCAACTGCAATAGAAATATATTGTTACTTTCGGCACCCCGTTACGTCAGGCACCTGCGTCGCGTTGAACACCTTAATTTTATTTCGAATTGTTGCGAACTTCGCTGAGTCAAATTTTCACATTTTTCCGCAATGACATTCAAGCAAATTTTGTTCGTTGACGTATTCTTGGAATACGTCAGTAATATTTGATGTGCGTGCATCCTTCAACTACAAATAGAAAAGACATGTATCTCAAATAATGTACATGTACTGTATCGATAAATACCCTAGGTTCGTCTTACCTTACCAGTTCTTGAAATATCAGCTCACGGTAGATAGAATAGCTTTGCGAATGTAGAATTGTTGCTCAATATACGCAAATTGTCTTTTTTTCACTCGTCGCCAACTAAAATGTCTTTTCTATTTGTAGTTGAAGGATGCAAGCACATCAAATATTACTAAACTTTAATATAAACGTGAGAATTAATACAAAAGGAAAACTGGTAAATTACTGGTAAATCGAACAGTCATCACGGTAACAATAATTCGAATGTCTATATGATCACTAACAACTGTTGGCATAGTAATTACCAAGCAAGGTAATAATATCCAAGTCACCACAGGCAGTAAACAAAAAACTAGGGGGATGTAAAACACTGCTTTCCGCTCAACAGTTGCCCTCAACAAAACGTCTTCAAAGTCGTCACTCAGCTCGTGAGTGTGCTCATCTTGAGCGAAAACCACCTTCCCATCCAACGTTCTCAAATAGCACTTGCATTTAAACTTCCTTCGTCCAGGGCAAATCCAGCGAGTTTCACCTGATTTCTGTGTTTTTTGGTAAGTAAAACGGAATTGTTTGTGAAAAAAACGTGGCTACTCCTCGAGCCCCCCGCAATGCACACGTCACCTGTCAGGTTAATCACTCCGAGCGTAACTGCCGAACTCATATTGATAAGAACGGCTTTTACGTTTTCATGATTCCCGGGTGCTGAAGGTAACAGTCCATTCGCCTTCTCAATTCAATTTTCATCTCTGCCGGGTGCCCAGAGTAAACAGAGCGGAGGCGCTCCCCACTTTCACATCTCATTTCCGAAGGACTGGGTGCCGAATGCAGGCCTCCCCTATTTCGATTACGTACATCTTGTTTGAGATTTACATAACACAAAACTACGCACAAGCCACAAAGCCAGAAAATGGGAGTCTTTATTGAGTACATATTTTATAACAACCTAGTAAGTTAATTTCCTATTGATTAATTAAGAAAGAACCGCGAATTCAAGCAGTGAGACCTTACCCGAAGTTGAGACCACATCCCCAAATACTCGTCGATGACTGTGTATATTTGACAGAATTTTTCAACGTAATCCTTCTGGTACCGACTTTGAATCAGGGTTCTTTGCTTACTTTCCAGATCCTTGGATATCCTCAGAGCGTCTCTGAAAGAAGTAACGGTAATTGTCACAATAGTTCAAATTCCAAATTTTAACATTCAGGATTCATATTAATCGTCTAATGTAGAGGCGGTTGAGAGTAGTAAGTACTTACTCGAGTTGGAAATATTTCTTTTGCTCACTATTTTCGTGATAACTTTGCTTCATCATGTTTTCCGCTGTGATGTGCGATCTAGCGGTTAGAGTTCCGAGGATCATGCGGTATGAGACACGGAATTGTGACGTCAGAGTCTTAGGAGAACCTGAAGCAACAGAGCATACGTGTTGCATACAGAGAAAACACCATTCAATAGGGTAAGCATTCAACATAATTAAAAGATTTTTTTTTTTTTTTTTGGGTACATATGTATAAATATGATATTCTACAGAGCGCAGCTAAACACACTTCCCCCACCTAAAAGCTGGATGAAAATTGCCAGAGTAAAGTAGGTGATGCGAATCTGTATATAGACAGAGAACCCGAATACGAAAGCCAATATTTAGAAATTTAACAAGAACATTCAATTTAGTAATAGTAATATTCAACAGTTTAGTAATAGTCACTTCATTTCCTTCGTTTACTCGGAATTTCAGTATTTTAACCCCCTGAATTACCTCAGTAAGCTGTAACTTTGTTAACGCTTGATTGGTGGTGTCTTCCAGCACCTTCCTATCTTTCGACCAATGGGATTCAAGATCCCTTTCACTTGTGACTGAGAATTTTAGCGAATTTCTGTAGAAAATGAAGCTATTGCAATGGCTCCAAAAGATTTAAAATTAAAATTTTCGAAAAATTTGCTTCGTTGAAGTCCGTTTTGAGGCATTCTGACACGAATCCTAGAGTTTAACGCTTTTCCATATGTCGAATATAGGTATGTGTCATTCCAGACGATAATTCTCCTTAGGATTGAGACAAAAATTCCGTTCTAGCGCCAAAAATCAAGCATTCCAAACCAAAGGATGAGTTTGTTGGCCAACAATTTTTGAGAACATTAAATTGGTCAAATTTCAAAACATATATGTACTCAAATAAAGAAAAAGATGATTAATTGACATGGATCAACAGCTGCAATTTGTCTCCCATATAGATGTGATCTCATGCAAAGCAATGAGGATGCTCGGTTATATTAGAGAACCACACGAGAATTCACGAGCATACCTGCTCACATCTCAATTTACGTATCCTGGACCTACAGTGTCCATATACGACAAATCGAACGTATCCTACACCTATTTCTGAGGTATGTCTCATTCAAAATGGGTATACGTTCCGATAATATAAATTATGAAGATTTGTTGGATCAACGGGTTGACCTCGTTGCAGTCAAGACGCTTATCGCTTGATTTGAAGTTTTTCCATAAACTCCTGAATTGGGTGCTGGTCTAATACACGGCCACCCTACAACGTTCTGTTCTAGTATGCGGCCACCTCTCCGCCTTCTCGTCTAACATGCGGCCACCAGCGTGTTTGTAAACAGATCTGTTAAGACTGATTTTTATCTTTGGAATTCGGCCAGTGTATCGTCTCAAACATTGTGCAACGTGATCCTAGATAATGTGACTGTCAGTTTTCGTTTGGGTCATACACAGGGAATAGAAGCTCATGGCTAGACGCCAAAATAACTATATTGAAAAAAAAATGAGAGGCACCAGCTCCGCACTATTTCAGTCCCATCTTGACGAATTTTGCTGGAGACAAATGCGGAAAAATGAACCAGACCTGTTCCTTGCCTTCTTAAATGACGTCAAACTTGTGTACCGCTGCAGATCTAGACCAAGAACATGACAACGCATCAACGATGCTACAATTTATTACAGAATGACATAGGTGAGTCAATTTTCTGATTTTTTTCAACCTTAAACTTAATTAAGTAGGGTGGCCACTCGAAGCCAGGGTGGCTGCGTATTAGACCAGCTCCCTGAATTGTAGGTCCAAAGCTACTGGATAGAAAAGGCATCAGCATTCCACAGTAAAACACCTGTTCACAAACTTTAATTTATGTCCTATTTGCTGTGACTATTTACATGAGGAGCCGACCGTTGACGCGTATGGCTCGGGAGACAACATGGTGCTCCTTTAAGAACGAGAAGCTGAAATATTCTCTAACACCCAGAAGGGTTTTAAAAAGTTTGTCAATCATGCCATAAACAGTGTCTAGAACTATTGTCATTTATAATAATCCTCATTTCAACCTATCATCTTGTTCTGTATTTCTGATCATAATATCTACCTTACGATTTCTTCAATACTAGTTTTTGTGTACAACATTGTAATTGGGCTTGTCCCGTACTATCTAAATAAATTCTACTGCAGAAATATTTTCAATACCTATATGCTATTTTTACTCAAGATCCCAAACCTGTCATCATCGCTTCTATGGTCTCAATCGTCAGTTCACCAGCATCTCTACTCGGACATCTAATGATGACGTTTCCCACAGTGTCCTCTCCTCTTCTTCCCGCCCGTCCCGCCATCTGGATGTATTCAGCTGGCAGTAGAAACCGCTGCTCCCCACCGTCGAACTTTTTGATAGAGTAGAAAACAACAGTTCGAGCAGGCATGTTCACGCCCATTGCGAACGTTTCTGTAGCAAACAGTAGCTGAAAAATAGAACAAATCTCGTCACTAGATATTGATTTGCCGTTAAACTTAGCCTACTGAAAAATTTCTGCCAGCACATTTATCACCAAACAAATTCAAAATTACAACAGAATGTATCATTTTTTTATGATTATTTCATACACACAGACAACGATTGTGCTAAATCACAGGAAATTGCTAAAAAAAACGGCTTAAAATTGTTATTTTGTAATTTTTAGCAGAATATTGTTCAAATAAAGTTTATCAAATATAAAATAGAATATTTAAAAATTTATGTTCACAATTATACTGAAAAAACACTTGAGTTTAATTAAAATTTGCAAAAAATCGATAAAAATTGCAAAAAAGCTGAAAACCCATTAGTTACCTTGACTTTGCCTTCCTGGAACAAGAACTCAACGATTTCTTTCAGCAACGGCAGAATACCACTGTGGTGAACTCCAACACCTCTGGCTAAATGGCGCTCTAAAGTTTTTATCTGAAAGACAACATAAAATGTACAAAGACTTTTCATGTATATTCAAACCAATTTGATTGTTGTTGTCCAAAAAAACTAAGTTTGTACTTTTCTGATTGGAACTAAATTTTACGTTTTTGTCCTTTGGCCGTGAAAATAAAGTTACTTTTCGCAAATAATTTCCACTCGATTAAGGAGTGTTAGGCTGAGTTAGGGATTTCATCAATGGATGAGAGCTGATGGAGAATCGGGAGTCTGCTTTGTGAGAAGGTGCTAACTGAAGCAAGCTGAGAAATAAGGTCAAGAACTAATGAGCTAAGGACAACCGTGCAAGGCTAACAGGCTATTTATCTAAATTCGTTCATAATACAATTTTCAAATACAGTAACTCAGGGATCAACTGCAACCTTGTGAAACCTCCCAAAGTGTTTCCAATCACCTAAACACGTGACTTATTCAAAGAAGTTGACTTTTGAACTTACAGTTCAACAAATAAGGACTGTAATTCCACAATCATTCTATCCTAATTTCCTGCCTATTCCATAAATTCCTAATTTCAATCCTAATTTCTGTAGGAATGGGAATAAACGTATTTCTTTTCTAAAAATCTATTTTATACACAATAAAGCTAATGGCAGGCTTCACAAAATGTATTCATCTTGCAAGAGTACTATAAATACTTTACAACGTAAAAACATGAAAATTAATGTTCCATTCTTTAACCCCATTGATAAATTCACGAAAACACAAGTTGATGCTTAAATTATTTTTCATTATGGATTTTACAGTCAGATTTGTGAGTTAAGTAAATGAATGGATATACAGGTTTTAAAATTGGAGAAAGCTAAGTTCTAGAGTTTTGGTTAACGATCTTCAGAAGTAAATTAAACTAACAAGCACAGAAACAAGCAGCCTTCAACTACAAAGCTAGCCCAAAAGGTAAACGAAAATTTCGGTCAACTCAAAATCCTTTTAAATAAAAGATAATCATAAGCTAAAAACTCCCACGCACTAAATAAATGGACTCAGGTTTAAGCCATGATGTCTTTCTTTTTCCTTGAAATACACATAAAACTGAGCTAAGAACACATTTGATTTCAAACAACCATAGGGGGTGATGGAAGTTCAGGCTCACTTGACCAACAATGCTGGTAAGCGCGAGTTATTTACTCCGGAGTTAAGGTGTTTGAAAGGTCTCGTGCTTTTACCCAATTTCAAGGGACGTTTTTCTGATATGATGGAGTGCTGACTACTCTGATCCAAAACGCCACAGAACCTGTGCAGTTTACCACATGCATCAACAATCTGGACAACCGCTGTTCCAAGTACTGAACACTGCGTGTGTCCTGCACCACTGTGTTGGATTGCAGTGTCAGTTCCAAGTGAATGCAGTGCCTTAAGCACGGTTCACCACAAATATCAGGAAGGGTGCAGTGGGAAGGAAAATGCAGTGGTTGGGAGCACAACAACATGTATATATATACACAAAGTAAGGTATAAACAAAACATGTAAATTTAATGTACAGAGAAACGATTTTCACTTCTCCCCCCTGAGAAGTTCCAGCCACCTCCGTGTGGCATAATGTAGGTGCTAAAAACCTGTCAGGGAGAATAGGAGTGTATACAAATATATGGCCAACATGAATTAAAGAGAAAAAAAAAAAAAAAAAAAATGCGTAAAATTAAAGAAGCATAGTAACGTAACATATCATTATATGTGTAATGACCTGGAAACATCCTGGAAATATAATTAGGAGAGGTTCAATTAACACATAATAACGTAGAATATAGAGATTCATTAATGAACATAATAAATCATAACAATAACGGATATACATCAACTATATTATATATTAATGAGGCGGTAATGGTGTGGAAATGTGCCTGCCGGGTGGCTAACAAGCAGGAGACTAACATTCCATCACAAAAATTAACGCAGTGGACGATAGACCAGTGTTTACCCAGCCCCATTTTGTGCTTCCAATGCAAAGAGGCTTGCTTCTGAAAGTGAATGGATGGCAGCCTGGATACTGATACCAACACTTGCATCAGGAAGTGAGGACACCAGGTCTTGGAGGGCCTCAATTATTAGTAAAGAATGATCTTTCAGCGGTAGTGGTGAGCACAAGCAGCCTTCAACTACAAAGCTAGCCCAAAAAGTAAACGAAAATTTCGGTCAACTCAAAATCCTTTTAAATAAAAGATAATCATAAGCTAAAAACTCCCACGCACTAAATAAATGGACTCAGGTTTAAGCCATGATGTCTTTATTTTTCCTTGAAATACACATAAAACTGAGCTAAGAACACATTTGATTTCCAACAACTATAGGGGGTGATGGAAGTTCAGGATCACTTGACCAACAATGCTGGTAAGCGCGAGTTATTTACTCCGGAGTTAAGAGGTTTGAAAGGTCTCGTGCTTTTACCCAATCGCAAGGGACGTTTTTCTGATATGATGGAGTGCTGACTACTCTGATCCAAAACGCCTGTCTGGATTCACAGGTGTTGAAGAAGAGGCATTGGGGCTGTCCACATTTTTAGTGACAGATGAGGATGGTGTTTGACTAGATGAATATCGGTGTGATATTTGGATCAACACTCACAACAAGTAAAAGTTTATGGACACATTTGGGTCTTGTGGAATGGGTGAAGACTGTTTCTGCATCCTGGGAACAGCCTCAGAAGATCCAAGCGCTGTTGAGGAGTTGTTGACAGGAATGCAGGACAGCTTGAGATGGTGTATGGCTTACTACAAATAAAGCATGATTTGGTATTCTTGCCAGATGGTTTAAATGATTGTGCCATGATTTGATCACTGGAGTCCTTGGTGTGATGAGCCATGAGCGGATGTTGCGACTTCTTGAATGTGCAACTATTAGGAGACTTCACCGGTCTTGGGGGTTGATGCTGTTGTTACTGCTTAGGTGGCTCAAAGTTGGTGGTTGTTTTTTGGGTTAAATGGACCACCTGGCACCTGTTCTGCATGGCTGAGTTGCTACAGTTGGGAATTTAGTGCCTAGAATGGAGAGCTCAAAGTCTTCTCGAGTCTTTAGGTCAAGAGGCTGCAAGGAGGGCTCACACAACAGATAATCTGCAAAATCGGGAATATTCAGATTACTGAGAGAGTCGATGCCTTCCATGACCCGGGATATATACTGCTCCAAGGAATTGGCAGTAAGCTTTCCTAATGCTGCCTTGAACTTTAGAAAAGTGTTGAGGTAGGTGCAAGCAAAGCAAGCTTACGCTCGTTGTTGTACACTCTACACAGTGCATCCCACGCCTGGGAGAAGTTTTCTGATATTTCCTTTATGTGCTTGATTGCTTCCGAAGCAGGCCCTCCGAGATAGCTGTGCGGGTTTTGGAAGTGCTCAGAATTGTTCAAAGTGCACTCTTCAATGATGAGGGAAGTGAAAAATTGTTAGAATGCCGACCAATCAGTAAGCTCACCATCAAACCGCTTGATTGAGATATGTGGGAAGATAGTACGAGATGCTAGAAAAGGTAGGGTTTGATTTACAGATGACCCATCTCCTGAAAGGGATGTTATACCAAGGATTTTCAGATTGAAGCCTAATGCCTCATAGTATGAGTTCTTGATCTCACCAAAAAGAGAACATCCTCCAATGAAGGAAAAGATGATTCGGCTTCAGTGGTCTCACCACTCAATTCCGTTGCAAACTCACGAAGACTCCTTTGGTTGTCTTCAAGGTGACAACTCTTACAATCCTATCTGTCCTAGGATGCACCTGTAAAACTCGTCCCATAGGCCATTTTGATGGAGGCAGATAACTGATCACCACCAGACTACCAATGTTGGGATTTGGCGGGTTGGGAATGAAACAATAACAAGCTTATTTTTATCATTATTATTACTTTTTTTTAGATATAAATTTGCTAAATTCTAAGCATAAACCCTCAGGCCTAAAGCAGGCGTTAATTTAACAACAATTCAAATACATAAATTGTAATTACTTTACCTGAGGTAACGATCTGTCCTCATCATCTAACTTGGCGACCTGTGATTTGATGAACGCCTTGATGCATAACTTTTCCATAGGGGTCGTCAGATCCAGGTCTTCCAGAAGTTTAGCTAGCTCATCGCATTTCTTTCTCGAAAAAGCAAAAACGATGGTCGGTAACCATTCAATGTCCTTAAGGTACGTAATAAATTTGGACCATTGGGCTTTTTCCTGAAATAAAAAATGCGAGGTATTCAGACAACTTTTTATTTATTTTAGTTTCATTTTTTTATTGGAGGAAAATGCTATAAAGTTTTTGGGAATGAACTAATTAGAGTAGTCCACCTTCGAGACCAGACAAAAAATTATGACCACTCGCAAAGGAATCACAAAAGTGATTGTCGTAAGGATGTTGTAAAGTGAGCAACAATGAACGAGGCGTGTCCCAAAAGTAATCTCCATAATTATAATAATCGAAATAAGCTTTATTCAAAATATGTTTTACATGGGTGTATATACAGTACTTATGAGTTACCTATTTTCCACAAAATCGCCATTTATGTGGATGAATTTTTCAAGGCGCACTGGAAGTTTTTGTATGGCATCCTCATAGAAACTCGCCGCCAGCTCCTTTTTAGATATTGGGTGACTTCTGTTTTCACTTCTTCATCTGTCTCTAACCATTTCCCTCCCAAATGTTTCTTAAAGTTCAAGAACAAATGGTAGTCGGACGGGGCAAGATCTGGGCTATAAGGGGGATGG
Source organism: Adelphocoris suturalis (assembly GCA_030762985.1). NCBI lineage: Eukaryota > Metazoa > Arthropoda > Insecta > Hemiptera > Miridae > Adelphocoris > Adelphocoris suturalis. The sequence continues at coordinate 12,659,835 of CM061042.1, read as the reverse complement.
GAGATCACATCCCAACCAAAATTTTCCAAGAGAGCTTTTGTGTCACGGGCAACGTGGGGCCGGGCATTGTCATGCAAGAGACAAACCCCCTTCGTCAGCATGCCTCGTATTCGATTTTGGATGGCTCTGCGAAGTTTTTTCAAAATCCCACAATGCAAAGCTGCATTAATGGTTGTCCCAGTTGGCATAAACTCAATCATAAGAACTCCATTCCTGTCCCAAAATACAGTGGCCATGATTTTTTGAGCAGACTGCGCCACTTTAAACTTTCTTTTTTGATGAGCGAGAATGTCTCCACTCCAGTGACTGTTGTTTAGACTCAGGGGTGAAATGGTAAACCCATGTCTCATCACGGTGCGAAGTTCGCATTGAGCATACACGGGAATAGAGGTGGCGACATAGAAAGCGGCCGACATAGAAACGTCCATCTTAAACGCGTGTCAGACGCAAACTAAACATCGGATCTAGTTGAGCCGCCTCTCGTTGGAAAGGGTACGACCGACACTATACAACAGTGTTACCAACTTTAAACAAATTAATTTATTTCTGGCTCTAGGAGCATGGAGACCTTACTTTTGGGACATACCTCGTATTACCTATAACTGTAAGTAATGAAAACAAACAATACAATGGGGCTTCGAACTAACAAGGTCCGCCGCTAAGAGCGCTAGGGGGTGAAGGACCTTGGGGAAGGAATGTGGTTGACATGACCCCTTTTCTCTCACAATTTGTTTCAAACACCATCTCACCCGTCAACACCAGTACAAAATGAGAATTCTATTATTATTAAATGAATTGTTATGATAAAGAAACAAAAAAAAAAAAAAAAACCAAATGTGTCTGTCACGACTGCCCTAATTGGAAACAAAAGTAAAGCAAATCAGGAAGATCATTGTTTACGTGCTGCACTCTACCTCGAGCTTCTCATGTTCGGAGCTACATTGTAAATAAAACAGAAACTTTGCATGTAACAAAAACAATTTACTAAACAACTATTATACCGTGTTTGTAGAATCTTGAAGATTAAACTTTTTGCGCCGGGGTCTGCAATATATGCGGAGCTACCTATGTGAACGTCACTGCCGGGGTCTGCATATATACAGTTTGCTTTTCGTTTTGTTATGACGTCACTCCATTAATTTTTCCTCCCTTCATTCATGGTTTTTCGGACTCGGCGGTAGTTGGAAGACTTTGGACTGTGTTTACATTGAACATTCGACATTACTGGGGGGGGGGGGGGAGGATTTACCATTCTCCTCCCAGAAGCTCCAGTACCGCTTGCTCTTTCATACGAGTTTGTCTTGTATTATTCCATATGTGTTATTTTCTGTGAAATGTTGCGGAAGAAATCGCCGTGCTTTCATGGACAAAGAAATAAATTGAACTTGTGACAGGTGCTAACAGCAATTTTTCTGACGAGGAAGAATGCCTAGAACTTGCGGATGGGTTTTTACTGGATATTTTTACGTGATTGAATACTATCTGATGTAACAAACATTATCTCAAAATTTTGATCCTGTAATGTTTCTTAGAAGATAGGCGGAACGAAAGAGTGCAAAAACGCAAAATAAGTCAGGACAAGAGAGCTGTCTTGGTCCGAGCGGGCCCTTTAAAATCAGGACTGGGGAGACCCGTGGGCATTTAAAAGTCAAGCGCAAAAAGGTTAAGATCGTCCAAGTACCAAAGAGTAAGAAGGGTACGTTTTCCACAAATATTTGTTCTTGGAAAAGGTTTAAATTTATCTAAGTGGAAAAAGTCTAAACCTAAGTGTAAAAGGTCTAAATCAACTCGGAAATCCTTTAGACTGGCAGCAAGAGCAATAGTGAAGTGTTCATAATATCTGGAACACTACTTGACTGGGTTCCAATATGGATAAGAAGGGGAGGTCTAGATCGATTCTGTATTTTAGAAAATGGAACACTGTACACATATCAACTAACGATTCTCAAAAGTAACTATCACAGCACATCGAATAACAAATTAATTTTGCTATGAAGACGGAGATAATTTTATGGGATTTCCAATGATGGCTAAACTGAATCAGCAAAGATTTTACAAACCTTTCTGTTGTAAAATTTCATCATTTCTTGTCTGTTAGGGCCTGATCCGAAGGTTTTGGTCGGATCCTCTGCATCATGAGAATGATGCTGCTCTTTGAACTTCTTTCCCTCCAGCCTTCGTTTTTCGTCTAGCTTCCTCATCACGGCTCTCCTCTCTTCCCTCATACTCCTTTCCAGTTCTTTAATGAACTTATTAATGTCTTGCCACCTGAAAATATATGACTATAAATGGTGCATTACAGTAACTAGCTAATCAGAGACTAGAGGTCTTTGTCATGCTGATGATTAATTGCAAAAGTTGAAATGTGGATTAGATACCAAGTTGCTATAAACGCAAACTTTTACACAAAGCTTCTATAAAATAAAAAAATGCCGTAGGGCATAGCAGTTGACGTACTCATCTTTTCTAACGGGTCCATCTCCATCTCTTAATAAGAATTGTCCGTCAGCAGGATTCTTATGATTAACATCAACGTAGAAATAATGTTTAAGGGGCACTGGGCGATGTTGCGTTTTACAAACCATTACCTGAAAGTTCAAAATCGGGCGAGTGATTAAACTTGGGTCAGATAATACCAGTTAAGGATTAACAGTTTTACAACTTTAATCAACAAACCAGAAACCGTGGTTATTCACATTCAAAGAAAGTTTGTCCTATCTGCCTGCTTGGTTAGATAAGTATTAATCCTAATTAAGCCTCCTATATGTCTGACTATTCGTATGTTTGTATTGTCTGTCGCCAAGTCCATTTCATCTGGGTTCAAACTGAGAGAGGACTTAAGTAATAGTGTTTTTGTTCTTCCCATACGATTTCCCCCCATTAACACGTAGAGAAGCGTCTAGAGTAAGCAACTGCAGATGATAGCTCGTTGTGAATTTGTACACATATATACACGAATAACCTAACGGTATCGTCACGCTAAAGTCTCTTTAGTATTTCAATGTCGACGATTCTCTTGAATTCAAGATCGAGTAGAAGATTGACATTTTAGATGTACACTCTGCCTTAGCAGCTATCTTCACAGGCATCGAATAGCTAGGTTCGAGTAATTAATAGACCTATAACCTAAGAAAAAAATCTGTATTCACCAACGCCCATATCTCGTTGAATACATAGGTTCTCCTCTGATCACCGAAGCAACATTGGGTTTGGTTAGTATTTGGATGGGTGACCGTCCGAGAGCGCCACAATTTCGGCACGTTTTTTATTTTTTGTCTCATCATTCAATTTTTCATCTATCTACATCAAGTTTATTAATCATGCCTCGTGGAATAGTTCTTTTTAGTGCCTTCCCTGCTTTATCAAATCTTCGTTTCCATGATCTGAGTGGGTGCCTAGCACAAATTCTACTACCAACCTACGAATGAAAACAAATTTATCATACCAAAGTGTAAAACTTGGTTACATCGGGGTTGGGAGATATGCAAATGTTACCATTCGATTCTGCGTTAAAAATACGTAGAAACCGGCCACAAAATCGTATTTTCATAGAAGGTAAATTTTTACAGAAAACCCACGATTTCATTGAAAAAACAATGTTTTATGGATACTGTGAGAGTAGGGTAGTGAATGATACTACAAAGAAGAAAAGTTCCACTTTGACCACACTATCAGTATAACGGAAGGTATAATGTATAGAGTAATAGCATAAAAATCCTACACCGAAAAGGTTGTCTATGCACATTAATACGATTCCCGTTAAAATTACTGTTGAAACAATTCCCCTCAATTCTAACCATCCGAGTTAAGTAGGTACTCAGCTTACGTACTCAATTTTTTATTGTACTGACAACAGTTTTTATATAAAATCGTATAATTTATACACAAACCGGTAACGGTTCAATGTGTGCTCTACACGGGCTTCCGCCTTCTACCGCCCGCTGGCTGGGGTCGAAGTACACTCTACAGATCTTGCTCTACTTCGATAAGAAAGGTTGCCTTTCTAAATATATGTGACAAGATTTTTCCTGTAATCAAACTTGATAGCTTATCTTCATAGTACCATTCAGCGTTTCAGTCAACTTGTGGAGACGAATGGGTCTTGTTCCATCTGTGATATTCTTTCCCCACTGTGATAATATAGCTGTGATCGTGTGTTTCGTGTTTCCGTGTTTTTTATGTTGATTGTTCGAGATGTTTTTGATGGAATTTTATAGTACTGTAGTAGTTAGTGAAGATGAGTGTGTGAAATTTTTGACCATGGTTTACTTGAAGATCCTACCGGCGAGTGTGCAAAATGTGGAACAATTATGGAGAGAAAAAGAAGGACAAATCAGCATGGTGAGTGGGTTCCTATATTTAGGTGCCCACAAAGAGGTTGTCTGTCAGACATCTAAAACAGTGAGGAACGGAAACAATTTTTTTTGTTTGGAATTCATCAGGAGCTCATACTCAGGCTGTCGAGCGATCTTGGCTAGATGCAAAAATTAGAATTTTGGAAAAATGCGAGGGGTTCCAATTCACCATTTTCAGTCCCACCTGGACGACTACTGCTGGAGGCTGTACAGAAAGGAGAAACCCGACCTGTTCCTAGCTTTCCTGGAGGACATAAGGAGCACGTATTGTACTTAAGGTAAGGCAATTTTCATTTTTTAACATGTGAAGGTGGTAGAGCGCACACTGAACCAGATTGAGACCGCCCGTCGTCGGTAGAGCGCACACTGAACTAGATGGAGACTCGTAGAGCACACATTGAACCGGCACCCACAAACCTGCTCGTTGTCTGAATCCTCATGTTGGCAGATAAAACTTAGTTGTACGAAATGTACATGCTTTAAAATCCGAAAAATATCGACAACTGCATTCACTCCCAAGTAGGTGAACAGGATATCTGGCTGTTGGACGAATGTAGGTACTTTGTTCACGTAATCAACGGAATTTGATTTAATAGTACAATTATATATATCACAGGTTTAACTTTAAATGGGAAAATTTATTAGACGGCAGTCAGAGGGAGAACCAATGCTCTAAACTGTGGTCACCTTTGTGTCAGGGTTATGATGACTACGCGTAGGGCTGAAACGAAAGCATTTTTCCCGCCTACACGTAGGTAAGCCACTTTCCCGTACATGCGTAGTTCTACGCGTTGATGCGAAATTTCGCGCATGCGCAGTTGGTATTTCAGTCTTTTTGCGGACACTGGTAGAAAATTACGGGAAGAATAAAAATTCTCTAATGACTGGCACAACTAACAAACGAGAACAGATATTACTTGAATGTAGATACTCGTATTTTTGAGAAACCGAAAATCAAATTCGGAATACAGTAGGTAACTTAATCTTGGCAACAATACAAAAACAAACTCGTTAAACAAAATTTCTAGAGCATTTTCCTGTTTGAGCTCTTAACTCACCACACAATAACGGAAAGAACTTTTCAATGACATTATTTGACTTATTAGGAAAAATAGGTATTGAAAATTAAGTCTTCAAAATACCAATTGCTTTATAGGAGTATGCGAAATCAACCAAACTTATGGAACAAACTAACCTTCCTTTCCTTGTTCCTTCCAACCCATGAAGCGAATTCCATTGTGTTAGGGACAGTGGCAGACAACATGACTATCTGAACATTGGCCGGTAACAGGATCAACACTTCTTCCCACACGTGTCCTCTCTGGAAAACGCGATGGTAACATTACGAAAAGTAGGTAATTAGACTTTAATACTAACATAAACGAGTATTCCTAACCTCTGGGTCGTTCATGTAGTGCACTTCGTCCAAAACCACGAACTCCAAATCCCTGATTCCTTCTGATGCATTGAACAACATGGATCTAAAAAGGTGTATTTATATTTATTTCAATTTTTCTCCATAAGATAGGAATATACCCAGCAAAATGAGTGAAATAAGTATGTTTTGGGGTAGTTACTTAAATTAATACCTCAATATTTCGGTGGTCATGATGAGGCAATCAGCTGACTCGTTGAGCTGCACATCTCCAGTGATAAGGCCGACTGACTCAAAACATTTTTTGAAGTCCTTGTATTTCTGATTGGAGAGTGCTTTGATAGGGGATGTATATATAGCTCTGCAAATGACACATAATCTTGGAAGATTGTGCGAGGTAGGTACGAACTTATGAACAACTACTTGCACTCACAGCATGCAACTCAAGAACAGTTATTAAAACGCTGCAAATTATTACACAATGGTGCATTATTTCTGTGTTAGATATCCCTTCTACGCAGATCATTGGTCTGTAATTATTGAATCCCGTATGTAATATTATGATCAGAACATGGCGCATCGTGCCTCTGAGAAGGGTGCTCACTTTTACAGTTCCCAGAACCCGCAATTTCACGCGTCACAGTGAAGATGTTTAAAAAAAAAACGGGAAAATGATGCTTGAAGTAATTAGCGCATGCACAGAATGGAGTAATGATTTGAGAAAAATTATATTGGTAGGGTAAAATCTACAGCCTAACCCACAAATTACCAGAAAATATAATCAAAATCTGATGAAACCAAGACCTTGTTCCTCGGAGTACACTTTTGCGCATGCGAAGAAGCTAATATTGATGCAATCATGTTGAAATTAACATGGAATAATTAAACCATTGTCGATGTGCACCCAATAACGATGTGAAAAAATGATGTTTGAAGGAAATTACGTTTGCGCATGCGCAAAAGGAAGTAATGATTTGAGAAGTATTGAAGAATTAATAGTGGACCATTTACAGCCTAACCCGCACATTCCCTGAAAGTTTCATCAAAATCGGTTGAAAACTGTTTAAATTACTTAGGCTTGTTTAAAAAGGAATACATATTCACGTACGCGCAGTAGCTACTAATGATAGGATTATGCTGAAACTGCTAGAGGATGCTCATATCTCCACCTATCCTCTAAATTTGAGCGAGATTGAGCAAGCGCCGAGTGAAGTATTCATTTAGGAACAACGAAACCCATAGGGGACCATCTTCACCCTAACCTGCACACACCAGGAAAATTTCATAAGGAACGGTTGAATATTGTGGAAATTAAGTTTGTTACTAGGATTTGCGGACATACACACACAGATAATGAAAGACACGGAACAAAGGTTGTTCAGAATATTCTAAAACGTAAAATGCGAGTGGAAATTGTATTAGGTACTGTAAAAAAACAACAGCCGTTTGATTTTAGTGGAAACCACAACTTTTAAATCTCTCGAAAGTGAAAACAATGCTTCCGCTACCTATAGGAAGACTTGGGTGCAATTTAAGAGATGAAACTTAGTATTTAGGTACCAATACTTCACTAGTAGGTGCATCGAACGGGCAATAATTAATAAACTCGATTTCGCAACGTTATAATAATTTCCATTGGAACTATATGCTTCTTTACAATCAAGTACTCAAGCCAGTTTGGATGTATGGAGCGCAGTTGTGGGGCTGCACAGCTCCAACCAATAGACAGATCATTCAACGTTTCCAGAACTCTGTACTACGATGTATCACTGATGCGCCGTGGTACTTCCGAAATGAGGCACTCCACCGTGAACCTCAAGTTGACAGTGTGGATGAGGTGATCAAAAAGCGAACAACGGTGCATCTTGCCAGACTAAAAGATCATGTGAACGAGGAAGCTGTAAAGCTCCTGGATGTACAAGATCTAACTCGACGCCTTAAGCGTTTGATACCGCATGAACATGTGTGGGAAGTGAATGTGATATGTTCGAGAGACAAGGAAGAAAGTTATGCATCTTAGGTCCTGAATAGTGTATTGTAGTAATATAAATCAGATTTATTTTGTAAATGAGATTACTCGGTGCAATAAAAGCTTAAAAAAAAACTCGGCGCTCCGCGCCTCGCCAGGGGGCAAGCCCCCTGGACCCCCGGTTACCTCTATTTACATACTTCGGACGAAATTATTGAAACACAGAATGTGTTTGCGTTGTCGCGCAACCAAGTGACAACCAAACAAGCGTCATTGTTTACTATTCATTTATAACATCAATTTATATAGTTATAGTATGAAACTACGAAAAAAAAACGAAATAAATTCGTGATAAATCAAGAGCGATTTATCAAGTAAATGTCCTAAAGAGGCTACATACGAAATTACAGCTTCCTAGAGTGTAAAGTATAGAAATTAGCTTTAAAAGCCACTCATCTGATCCGGACCCTTGACATCGTCAAGTAAATGTCCTAAAGAGGCTACATACGAAATTACAGCTTCCTAGAGTGTAAAGCATAGCCTTAAGCGTTTGAAAGAGGCTACATACGAAATTACATGAGTGTAAAGCATAGAAATGTTTAAGAGGAAGTCGTCAATGTGATACAAACGAAATTACAGTTCGAGAGACAAGGAAGAAAGTTATGCATCTTAGGTCCTGAATAGTGTATTGTAGTAATATAAGTCAGATTTATATTGTTAATGAGATTACTCGGTGCAATAAAAGCTTTAAAAAAAAAATTGGAACTATATCACCTGATAATTCCAATATTGGCACTACATCAGCTGATATTTACAAGGCAATTTTTATGTATTTCAGTATTACTATCTAGTGATTATTGATGGAATTTAAAGGTTGATCGTCTGATCAATAGATTTGCTAACAGCGCTGGTTTCTCTATCTTTTCGCGCTTAGAAATGCAAAGGTTATTTTTTCTATGTTCAAGCCCTTAGGGAAAGCGAACTATTCAACGAACCGAGTTGCGGGTGATTTTCATCGATTCTTTGGGATTAAATTTATCATTGAGAAGCAAAAAATTATTACTGTTACTTGGAAAATTTTTGAGATCTCGATTTTTTGAATGTTTAGCCCTTTAATCCAACCCTTTAGGGTTGATAAAAATTGATGCCTAGCTTCTAGGACCATCTAGACCCCAAATGTGATTTTTAACACAAGTTTCATATAGTTTGGTCTAGTATTTTCAGAGAAAAACCGCGGGCGGCGGACAGACTGATTTTTTTCAATTTTTTTATTTTTGGATTCTACACATCTTGAAACTTAAACCAAAAAATTTTCAGGGGGTGTAAACACTTTTTTTTTCTTGGTCGATTACAAAGGTTCATTATTGAAAATAATAAACCAAAACTGTGAATTTAAATTACCGAGATCTTCGTTTCCGTGACATGGCGATGGCATACTCTGCCACAACAGTTTTGCCAGCTGAGGTGTGGGCTGACACGAATACGTTGTATCCTTTCTCCAGCGCCATTATAGCCTAGAAAGAAAAAGTTTGTGTCTAAGTCTTTAGAACGATAAACCATTTGAATAAAACGAGGGGATACCCCCAGCACTACCAAATAGCTATTCGACGAATAATAATGATGATAAGAAAATGTTCAACTTGAATCACCTTTTATTCGTTTGTCCCTGTTCATTTATTAAAATGAAGAAGAGCAAAAAGTGATGTGAACGTTCGTACCAAATACAGGGTGCGGCGGAGAGGACGGACGGTTTTAAAAAAATCATAAAATAGTTAATTTTTACTCAAAAACAAATTTATTGATGCAATCAGGTTCGCAAGGAAATAGCATTTGAGACTGTCAAGTGTGAAAAATCACATCAGGCATGTGGTGGCCGAAATTGTTGATGCAGTGCTGGAGGCGTTCTTGGAAGTTCGCGTAGACTCTTTCCAACATAGCGCTATGTCGAAATGATCACCAACTTCTTTTTCCCTGAATTACGACAGCAACGTGTTCCAACCTGACGTGTGTGGTTCCAGCAGGATGGGGCGACCCCCCACACAGCCAGAGCATCAATGGACGTTAATGACCCTCTCTTCCCTGGTCGCCTTATTTCCATGCTTGGCGATGTTCATTGGCCTCCTCGGTCCCCCAGGTTTATCCATATGCGATTTTTCTTATGGGGACACCTCAAGGCTAGAGTACACAAGAACAAGCCCCGAACTCAGGATGAATTGAATGACGCAATTCGCGTGGAAGTCGCCCAAGTTGAGAGAGCTATGTTGGAGAGAACGCCCAAGAACGCCTCCAGCACTGCATCAACAATTTCGGCCACCACATGCCTGATGTGATTTTTCACACTTGACTGTCTCAAATGCTATTTCCTTGCGAATCTGATTGCATCAATAAATTTGATTTTGAGTATAAATTAACTATTTTATGATTTTTTTAAAACCGTCCGTCCTCTCTGCCGCACCCTGTACATTGCAAGCATTACACTGTCTTCAACAATTTATAAGGGACTTCATGACGAAACTGTAATTCTGCTGCATAACTCTCTATTGGAGAGTTCCTAGTAGATCCATAAAACGCAATATGTCTTGCTGTATTGACAATCCAGTGCCGTAACTCTGACGCAATGAGTTACGGTGACGCATTCTTCCGTACAGATACAGAAACGGATCGCAATCCGGAAAAAACGTAATCGTCTAAAATAACCTTCTTCCATGGACTCAAATAACCTCCTAGGGATTTTCCACCTTCCATGGATTTAGCGTTACAACTAGATCCATAAAGGACTTGACGAGACTTTAAGGTGCGGTAAATGTTTCTCTTTACCGCACAACGTATTGAGACCGAGGGATCCCTAGGAACTCTCTAATGTCGTAACATTTTTTAGGGAATCCAAGAAGAATGACTCCACCATAAATATATGGATACTGAATTACGCAAAATTGTTGTGCACTTTTGAAGTATAGTGAAGCTACTTGAAAGGTTCTTGTGAAGATTGTCTTGAAAGCTGACCATGAAACCAATTCTTTTAGGAAGTAGGTACCTACTTATCCGAATTAATATCAATCACTAAATGAATGAAGTATTGTAATAAAATACATTAGCCAGGAAACTTTGCCTCTGGTTGTCTGCACTTACTTGTTTCTGGAAGTTATCCAACTTGAACATAAACTCCATAGCTGGGGTGCCAAGAACTGACATGTCTGGAGCTTCGCTTGTATCGAGCTCCTCCGCCCACTCTCGATCGTTCTTGTTAATACGCACGCTGATACCTACCAGCTCTTCCAGATGAGAAATTTTTTCTCGTTTTTCATCCACCGTTTCCTCTTGCGCGTTGTCAACATCGTCAGCTTTCTTAGTCGACCTCTACAAATCGAATGAAAGTACATCGAATAACCAAGTCTTGGTAAAAACACTTTCAGTAAGGGCATTAAAAATTCTCTAAAACTTTAGAAATAAATGGGTATTTTTGTTTGATTTATGGACAAAGAAGTTCAACGATTCGAACGGGACCATCCCAGTTCCAGAATGTTCATGCATTCGTTTCCTATAATAAAGGGAACATGGAAATTATAGTACAGTCTTTGTAGAAGAAGAGTTCAGTTTGTAATATCGAGTCAAGGCAAGGCCTATCCACCTTGAAGGATGCTAATATTTTAAATCACATAGAAGGGATGTTATGGCATATTTTTTCTTTCCCTCTTTTCTTTGGCAAACATTCCAGTCATCCAGTTATATTATTTTAAAATTTGAGTACCTTGCGTGCAAAAAAAGTGTTAACTACCTGTTTTATGGCAAACAACTAATTCTAAATAATAATCTGTGAAAAAAGATTTTGGTTTTTTAGTTATTTTTTGTATTTTTTTAAATCTATTTTCAGCATAAATCAATGAAATTAAAGTAAAATGTTCAGCATAGTTTTGTTCAAAAATTTTTAAATGTCCTAGTTCATTGTCGATAAACTTTATTGACTAATGTTCTAATCAAAAATAAAAATGTATCAATTTTTAGCCGTTTTTAGAAACTTTTAGTGATTTTTGGAAATTTAACCAATTTAATGTGCTCAAAAAGAGCTGGCCAACAAACTCATCCTTTCATTTGGAAAACTTGATTTTTTGGAGCAAGACCGGAATTTTTTATCAACACTGACAAGAGTTATCGTTTGGAATGACATGCGCCCGCGCGCGTGAACACACACACACACACACACATACACAACTTCCAACGAGAATATCACCTTTTAATTGAACATAAAATTATCCTGGAATTTAAGAGATTTTTTTCAAAAATGCAGATACCGTACCTCAAAAATTAGAAGTCTATGTGAAAACTGGCTTCGGATTCAGCACCCTCGAAAACCCCCTGGACCAGTACCAGTTTCGTAACAGCTCGACTTCGATCTTTTTAGCGAATTTCCTTAGAAAATAAAGCTATTGCAACGGCTCCAAAAATTTTAAAATACAAATTTTCAAAAATTTTCTTCATCGAAATCTGCTTTGAGGCATTCTGAAATGATTCCTGGATTTTAACGCTTTTTTATATGTGTGTGTGTGTGTGTGTGTGTGTGTGTGTGTGTGTGTGTGTGTGTGTGTGTGTGTGTGTGTGTGTGTGTGTGTGTGTGTATATATATTACATGAACTTAAATGATAGAAATTTGACAAGTATAAAGGTGAAAGAGTGATTTGATATTTCGAGTAAATCTTTTTCAAAATTAGAAGAGTAATGGTTTTTTCTGAACTATGGGACTTGGAGCGTTTCTTGTTTCTTGGAAGCTTGTAACCATGTAAGCAAGTATGGCTTCATTACTTTTAGCTCAGTACATCTCAATCGTTTAGATTGAGACCAGGAGGCCTCATTGATCCCAATACCCACCTATGAAATTGGCCTCCTGGTCTCAATCTAAACGATTGAGATGTACTGAGCTAAAAGTAATGAAGCCATACTTGCTTACATTACCCACATACCTTTATACTTGTCAAATTTCTTTCATTTATAGTTCATGTAATATATAGTTCAGTAGAACAATCACTATATATATATAGTATATGTATATATATATATATATATATATATATATGTATGTATAAGTATATATATGTATGTGTCATTCCAGACGATAACTCTCGATAGAATTGAGATAAAAACTTCGTTCTTTCGCCAAAAAATCAAGCATTTCAAAAGAAAGGATGAGTTCGTTGGACAACACTTTTTGAGCACATTAAATTGGTCAAATTTCAAAAAAATGTACTTAAAAAATCACTAAAAAAGGCAAAAAACCGCTAAAAATTAACAAATTTCTATTTTTTAGCAGAATGCTACTCGAAAAAAATTAATCGAACATGAACTAGGACATATAAAATTTTAAGCACAAAATTGTACTGAAAATGTACTTAAATTTCATTAAAATAAGCTATAAATCGATAGGAACACTTGAAAAAATTGTAAAAATCCACAAAATTGTTTGTTCATTGGAATATTACTGACAAAAAGTTAGTTTGCTATAAAATGTATAATAAAATTTTTATTTGTCCCCAAAGTGCTCAAATTTCAACAGAATTTAACATAAATGTAATACGACCATTTATGAAAATTCGCTCATACGATCATGCTGCATGACTGGAACTTTTTTTTTTGGGCAGTGTTATTTTCAATTCAACTCAAGCTCCTTTTTTTTTATTAATAAATTTTTTCTCTTGCGACGATAACAAAACATGCACGACAACAATTAGCAAATACATACCTCCTTCAAAGCAATTTTTTCCTCCTTAGTTAGCGCCCATGGATCGTCAGAGTCTTCCACATCTGCAGCTTCAGGTTTGCGAAGCCTGTTCAGTCTTTCTTCTTCACTTAGGAACAGGTAAGGTGTGTTCAAGGGGCTATCCACTTTAGGAAACAACGATTCATAAAGTTTTCTCCATTTCTTCAATTTTGTTGTGTTTGGTTGGTATTTCCCTAGGGCATCGAACCAAATCAATTAGAATAAATCATTGATTTCTTTAATATTTGTATTACCTTAGACTAGAGAATGGAATCGTGCGTTTTTGCAAATGTATTTTTTATTTGGTGTATCTGAGTCTTTTGACGTTCTTCAGCATTTCCGACTTATTGCAGCCAAAAGTTTCAAAATTAAAATGTCATATGTTTGCATACATATAGCTGCATTTTTGGGAAAATTTGCATACGTGGCTAAAACGTGCAACTGTTGCGTATTTACCCAATTCAACAACAAATATCAATAATGGAAAGGGGGAAAAAATCTGAAATTGTCCTACTTGGTTGTTTCTGAGTACTAAGTTTCAGTGAATTTGGGAATTGACTGACTAATCTCGAGCAATACGAGTAAGTCAGGTACCTGAGAGGAGAAGGTATTACGTGAGCATTTGCCGAGTCCAGAGCAAATTGGATTACTCGCAAAGGTGTTGCCTATCACATTTCTATTGGAATGTCTTCCTTCTTGCTAATTGAAGAATAATCGGTTCACAGATACCTGGTCTTTCAACTATATTTCTCCCCACCATGACCTTTTCTCGTATAAATACATCGAGGAAAGAAAGGGAAGGAAAGTCAACTATTGAAAGCAGTCCTCGAGAGGAGCCCTGAATACACGACCGCTGTGGGTATGTAGAAAATTTTGCAAGGAGAATTCACATCGGAATTATCGATCGACTACAATCCAAGTGAAATCACCTGCATGAAGTAGGTAGGTGTTTACTGCTCCAATGACATCATCTGGTTCACAGATGGGTCAAAAATGGAAGCAGGAACTGGCGCAGGAATACATGGAGCCAAACCCAGGTGGAACACCTCCCCACCTCGTTTCCACTTGGGCAACACACTTCTGTATTCCAGGCGGAAATTGTGGCAATCGAGGCAGCAGCTGCGGAGAGTCTTAGGAGGGGGCATAAAAAAAGCCCACGTCCGCATCCTCTCTGACAGTCAAGCGTCGATAAAACCACTAACGGCTCCAACCATCTCGTCCCGAGTGGTATGGTGCTGCATGCAAACCCTCAACAACCTAGCCAAACACAACCGGGTTCGCACGGAGTGGGTGCCGGGGCATAGAGGCATTATTGGCAACGAAAAGGCTGACGAGCTCACGAGAAGGGGCTCCCAAACCCCATTTGTAGGGCCTGAGCCAGCAGTCGGTTTACAACAAGTCAACAAGTGGGTCAACCAACAAACCGCTAAAATATGGGCCAATATTGAAGGACACACCCACAGTAAACTTATGGTGGCTGAACTCAACACCAAAATTACTGAGGGGCTACTTAGGAAAAATCGTAGGGAACTAAAAACACTGGTTGGCTTCATAACCGGTTTTGCACCCCTACGATTTCACCTACATCGCATAGGGGTCACACAAAACTCAACCCTGTGCAGACTATGTGAGGGGACTGACGAAACGGCATCCCACATAATCTTCGAGTGCCCTGCACTCACCCATCGCAGAATTGAGCTCTTTGGGGCCCAAACCCCGATGAGCTCCATTCCGAGCGAACAATTATTAATCAAGAGCCTACCACCCCTCATCAGGGGGCTGAGTCTCTTTGATTAAACAAAAAACTCTCAGGAAAGTACAATAAGCCAACAGGCTTCCGTGCTGGGGGCTCAAAACCCCCGCCCTGAAAGTTTTCTTCTACATCTACACCTACATCTAGGTGTTTACTAGTCGTTTCACTTGACGTTGAACATTATTTTCCAACACTGAAAAACATATTATCCCACAGAAGACATAATTTAACGATTGGACATTTCGAATAACAATTAATTATTCAATTCATCAATGGCTACAAGGGTAACCGGTCAAAAAGCTCCCTGGGCAAAAATATGGAGGTCATTCAAACCCAAACTAAAGTTGGAAAGAAAATCAGTTCCATTGGCCACACGTATGTACGGCACTAGCAGCATAGAGATGGTGAGATGTGGTTTTGTTCAAAGTGAGTGACGTATCAAGTGAGTTACATCATATATATATATTTCCATTCCAGTCCGATTTATTCCATACTTCTATACCCACCAAAATTTAATTTATAATTCGCTGATTACTTATATAGACTTGTGTGCCTACTCGGTGATCAACAACTCTCATTTGCTACCTTCGGAAACTTTTTGTTTGGGAACTTTTTGACCTGGAATTGGCTAGAAGTTATGGTGATACGAATATAGTATTTTTTAATGCTCCCCTCCATCTATACGTTTTCCATCAATTTCAGAATAAGCCCAGGTACTTAAGCGCTTTTACACGTGCAACTGCATCACAGGAACATAAGGAATTAGAATCACATGTATGTAAGGTTTTTAAGCTTTCAATGATGTTTTGCATAGGTATACTTATTTTCGGATTTTAGGGCGTTTTTGCATATATTGACATTTCTTGTTACATATGTGGGTCGTTTTATCCATATACAATTTGCCTACTTATGACCATACCATGAAAATTAAATCCTCTTATCCACAAAACGGGGAATTTTATAACTAAAAACATGTAGATGTAGATCTATAGGAAAACTCTCAGGGTGGCGTTATTTTGGGCCCCAAGCACGGAAGCCTGGTGGCTTATTGTACTTTTCTGAGAGTTTTGCGTTTAATCAAAGAGATTCAGCCCCTGGTGAGGGATGCGAGTCCTTTGATTTGATTCGAATAGACATCATTGTGGTTTGTGCCCCAAAATCTGCGATAGGTGAGTGCGGGGCACTCGAAGATTATGCGGGATACTGTTTCGTCTGTCTCCTTGCATAGTCTGCATAGGGTTGAGTTTTGTGTGACCCCAATGCGGTGTAGGTGGAAACGTAGAGGTGCAAAGCCGGTTATAAGGCCAACTATTGTTTCAAGTTCCCTACGGTTTTTCTGAGAAGTCCCTCAGTAAGTTTGGCGTTGGGTTTGGCCACCATGAGCTTGCTGTGGACATGTCCCTCAATATTGGACCATCTTCTTGTGGTCTGTTGGTCAACCTACATGTTGATGATCCTTCTGAAGGTAGTTGGTAGGCCAACTTCTGGCTCGGGCCCTACAAAAGGGGTTTGGGAGCCCCTTCTTGCGAGCTCATCCGCCTTTTCATTACCAACTAAAAACATGATAAGCCTATATATATTACAGATATTCCAAGAAGCTACTCAATCCAGGAAATTTAAATTTCATAATTTTTGGTATTTAACACTAATTTCAAACATCAGATGATCAAATTCATCCAATCAAATCCATCCGAAATATCATTGCTTCATAATTTCCGATATCAATACCGTATGATTCGTGCTCTAGTGTTCCAGGCATCAATACAAACGTGAAAACACATCTCTGAACTTACCCTGAATCCAATCCATG
This sequence comes from Adelphocoris suturalis, assembly GCA_030762985.1. NCBI lineage: Eukaryota > Metazoa > Arthropoda > Insecta > Hemiptera > Miridae > Adelphocoris > Adelphocoris suturalis. The sequence continues at coordinate 12,642,824 of CM061042.1, read as the reverse complement.
ACCTTTGGCGGTGGGTGGAGACGTTTTGGGGCTGTCGTTGCTATTAGTTGAGAAGCATCAGATAGAAGTTGTAGAATGTTAACATCTGAAACAGAAAAACGAAAGAAAATACGACATTATTTCTGTAGCTTTCAGTCATACTCTCAAAGTTGAAAGGTAGGTTAAGTTCAATCTTTTCAATTTTGAAATTTTCATATTTTACCGAAAAATAATTATTTTTAAGATATCTATTTAGATGGCTTCGAACTTTTGAAAGTGGATAGGAAGGGGCGAGGACAAGAGCATCTGGAAACCAAGACTGAGAAACGCCGCCAGCGCATTCTCCTGAGAGTGTTGTGACTTACTTGCTGGGACTAGTCAGCCTCTTTTCCTTCCGCTTTCAACTGACAAGGGAAGGCTACGTACTTCCGTCACCGATTTCATTCTAAATTTGACTGTTTATTCTAGAATCAAGTCGATATGCATGCGGTCGTTCCGTTGAATGGGCCTCAGGAATCAATTCATTATTTAAAATATAGAGGACCTTTTCCGGTAACGTCCCGCCTGGCCCCCAGCTACACACCGTTATCGATCCGCCACCCGGAGTAGGTACTACCTACCTAATTACTATATTGCATGAAAACAGTATTATATTACCGAAAATACCCGAAATTGGCCAAAACTAGTTGTAATTAGGCATAACTAAAGTAACTCGTCTACAACCATTCCTAGAGAGATTTTACATGGATCAGTTTTAAGCATAGATCAGTTGTCTGGATGCTCGCTACGCTCGCATCTCAAAACTAAATAACATCAAGTAGTCAATTCCTTAGTAAAAATTCAGATTAGATGGATGTATAAATGAATGGCGGAACGATAACAGTGGGGGGCCTGGAGGGACGATAACGGAAAAGGTCCAATATAGATTAGTTGGACAAATAAATCAGAATTATGTGTAGTTTGGTGATCTGGATGCCCAAAAGCTCCCATCTCAAAAAACAAAAATGATCTTAAATCAGTCTTTATAGTAAATATAGATTAGTCGAACAAATGGATCAAAAACACGATTAAAAGTATGTAACCGAGATTGAAATAGGTCACAAAAATGATTATCTTGGTTGGGGTTAGAAACCGGGACCTCCGAAATAGTAGGCGGTCACGCTAGCCGTTTGGCTACTCAGAAACTTGAAAATATCCATTCAATTACTGTACTTAAGGGATGAGTTGGGGATGGGCTCGGTAGTGTGGGGTCCAACCGTATGCTTTTGAACGTCTCGAGCACTGGCTGCGTTTCTCAGTCTCAATTTCCAGACACTCCTGTCAGGAACCCCTTCAAATCCGTTTCATACATCAAAGAACACAATACTAGATTTTAACGTCATATATATATATATATATATATATATATATATATATATATATATATATATATATATATATATATATAGTTTTGATGAAAAATGAAAACACTCGCGTGTAATACTATTTTGAGGTATTACAGAAGGTTGGAAAAAGATAGGAAACACTTAAATAAACTTACGAAATTGAGAGAATATTTCGCTGTGTCAGCGTCGTCAGCTCTAGTTCGCTGACACAGCGAAATATTCTCTCAATTTTGTAAGTTTATTTAAGTGTTTCCTATCTTTTTCCAACCTTCTGTAATACCTCAAAATAATATATATATATATATATATATATATATATATATATATATATATATATATATATATATATATATATATATATATATAGGGTGCATTTCCAGACGATAACTCCTTCTAAAACGGCGTAAAAAATGCGTTCCAATGCAGAAAAATCCGTCTTGGCAAAAGACAGGTCGAGTTTGTTGGCCCTGATCGCTCCAGAACTTCAGGCTCAAATTTACAATTTAATGCCACAAAAAAGCTATAAAATCAGGTTTTTGAAGAAAGGGCATGTGGGGGAGTCGATTGCAACCACTCCCAGATCTCTAAGATTCATAATATACGAGAAAAATCGATTCTAAGGTCGAGTAAGTCAAGTCTGCCCCCCGCCACCCACCGAGCATTTTAATTGCTCAGAATTTATGCAAACTTTTTAAAATTAAAATTCACAATATTACAAATTACAACAATGAAAATACAATATTAAGAATACTAATTATTACACGCTTCTTTGGCAAGTGCTCTCCTCAAGGCCAGGACGTGAAATAGCTTCAAAAAGAGAACTGATTACTCCCAGTGAAATCTTTCTCACCTGTGATGTTCCAAGTCAGTCAATTGGCTCAACTTCTACAGATTGACCCAGAAAGGTATAAAATTTATTTCGGAAAAGCAGTGTCATGAAAATGTTAAGCAATAAAACTAGAGTCGGCTCTGACCGGGCTTAAAAATAGTGTAGATACGGTTGTGGAGTCTCCTTTTTGTGAACTGATGAGTGAAACACTAATCTATCAAGAGTCGAATCGACGTCAGAACATGAATCATGGAGATATATACCTGTTTTCACAAGTAACTAAATTTACTTTTAAGCTCAACTTACTTTTATATCCGTTGAATTCTTTGAATGGCCTCCAAGAAATGTTTTCACGGATCACAACCCGGTCTCCTTCATCATCACTTTCATCAGAATCCGAATCACTATCAGAAGTCGGAGAAGTCGATTTGGGTTTCTTAGGAAGCTTCTCTTCGGTGATGTTATCATCAGTACTCAACGCAGGAAGATTCCCAAAATCTTCCAAAGTAAAAGGTTGGAGGGAGAACTCTTTGTGAAAATCGGGAAGTTGGGGTTCTTTTACTTCTTTATACAGTAGACCTGAAACGCATGAAACATGAGAAATCAAGATAAACAGCGGAAATACAGAGATGCAAAAAAAAGTTGGGTGAAACTACATCAAAAATGGAGTAAAATGCCGCCAACCGCATATTTTTATCCCAATCCGTACTCGAGATATGATTTTTTAAAGGTTTTTTCAGGAATACCGTGTTTTTTTCATTTTAAACTCGGATTTCTCCGCTTTGAGTGTACTTGGGTTCTTAAAAAGTACCATCCGAAGACCCTCACATCAGCTCAAACATTGACGATTTTGAAAAAATAATATTTCTGAAAATCTTTAAAACTTTACTACTCTTTTCAAAACAAATCCTGGAAACTGGCAAATCTCATGAAAACTGCTTCATTTAATATTCTTTCCAACGGTATTATCAATTTTACTTTTATTTTGTTATTTAGGGGAGAAAATAATGTTTTAATGTTAAAAAATGTGGGTTTTTCAATGAAATTGTTGGTTTTCTCGAAAGATGACCCTCCATGAACCAACGAGTATGGGGTCGGTTTCTATGTATTTTTTCTCGCTGGATCAAATGGAAACTCTTGCAGATCTCTCAACTACGTTATAATCGAGTTTTACACTTTAATTAACTAGTTTTACCCCATAACACACATACATTTATTCGTAACAAACAAACTAAACATTTGCGATTTTAAGTGTAAAACTCGGTTATAACGGAGTTGGAGAGATCTACAAATGTTACCATTCGATACAGCGTGAAAAAATACATAGAAACCGACCCCATACTCGTAGGTTCATGGAGGGTCATCTTTCGAGAAAACCAACAATTTCATTGAAAAACCCACATTTTTTAACATTAAAACATAATTTTCTCCACTAAATAACAAAATAAAAGTAAACTTGATTATACCGTAGGAAAGAGTATTAGACGAAGCAGTTTTCATGAGATTTGCCAGTTTCCAGGATTCGTTTTGGAAGAGTAGTAAAGTTTTAAAGATTTTCAGAAATATTCTTTTTTCAAAATCGTCAATGTTTGAGCTGATGTGAGGGCCTTCGGATGGTACTTTTTAAGAACCCAAGTACACTATTCTTATAGTAAATTTAATGCTGATTCCGAAAATGTGGTCAAAAGTTAAATTGGAATAGGTAAAGTGGAGAAATTTGAGTTTAAAAAGAAAAAAACACGGTTTTCCTGAAAAAACCTTTAAAAAATCATATCTCGAGAACGGATTGAGATAAAAATATGCAGTTGGCGGCATTTTACTCCATTTTTGATGTAGTTTCACTCAAAATTTTTTTTGCATCTACGAGGGAATCACCCTGTATAACTCTGTGGAAGAAATGACACTCAACAAATCAAAACTTTATACAATCCAAAAACAAGTATGGGGTCAAAAGTTTACCTACCTGATGAGAAGAGTCAAGGATAGTGATTTAAAAAAATCACCTGCAACAGTGCCTGATGATTTCTACGTGGAAACTTTTTAAAAATGGTTTCATAGTTTTGTGGAATTTGCAATGGATTTTGTTCCTATAACATTTCCAAATCTAATTGAACATTTTCCAAATCATATTGGACATTTTCCAAATCAAATTGGAATATAAACACGATCTAATATTTCCGAGGGGGGGGGGGGGGGGGATCACTTTACAATTCTCTTCTTTCGTGAATAGCTTCTGTTTGTATTTTCTGTTCCAATTTTATTTATTTTGTTTTTATTCGATTTAATTTTTTGACATTTTCATGTCTTTGCTTTGGCACATAAACTGAAAAATCGTCACGAAAACTTGCTCACGCGATACCAATAAATAAAATAGACTCACTGTGTTGCGTAGAGAACAATCAACTGTTTTCTTTATGTCTTTGCTATGGCACATAAACTAAAAAAAGTCACGGAAAATTGCTCACGAAAATATTTTGATGATTTCCGCTTACAACCGAGTCGTTGCTAGGGAAATGGTACTTCGTCGTTTTTCATCCCACAAAATTCGTTGACCATTCGTTCGAAAGCTCTCGATTTATCCAACCATATTATGTTAACTACTGCGAAGTGCGTGGCCAACAAGCTGAGTTATGAGCAAGGTTATTTGAATAATTGTGTACACTCAGGTGATCATTCTCAATAATTGATATTGTGAACATGCTTGTTAATTTCTGATGATTTCATTGAGCTTGTGTTTCGATGATTTGATTCATAGCAGGTGATCCAAATATTGCGAGAACGGTTTGATTTGTGAAGCGGTGGTTAAATCATTTTAATAGGTAATTTCTATGCTTTACACTCTAGGAAGCTGTAATTTCTTATGTAGCCTGTTTAGGACTTTTACTTGACGATGCCCAGGGTCCGGATCAGATGAGTGGCTCTTGAAGCAAATTTCTATGTTTTACACTCTAGGAAGCTGTAATTTCGTATGTAGTCTCTTTAGCACATTTACGTGACGATGCCCAGGGTCCGGATCAGGTGAGTGGCTCTTAGAGCTTGCAAACGAGTAGGTGATGTAGCCTGGCTCGAATTCAATAAAGTACCCACGGGTGTCGGAACAATAAGTCAACACGATCGCGAATTCAATTAAGTACCCACGGGTGGGCAGTTTCTCTTATGGCCCATTTAATTGATCTGTACGCCCCTCCGTGCAATGCACGGGTGAGATCTGGCTAGTAATAAATACAATAAGAAAACACACATGAAAATGTCCCAATGTGTTGCAGACTCGTATGCAAGCATTTGGTTTCCCAACTCCTTACTCTTTAGTTTCTTCGTATGTTGAAATTTGATAAAGAGCCTCTCAGATGCACCAAGAGACGCATGCAATTACGGGCTTCATCCTGATTAATATGTTTTGGACCAGTGGGGTAGTCTAATCGAGGAAAGTTTAAGGATCATAGTTGTTGAACAATAATATAAATTGCTCAGCCTTACTCTCAAAAGTTGGTCTTCGAGCTCCCAGAATTGCTTCACGTTTTCCATCCGTGCTCTACATCCCTTTCTCCTAAACTAACTACCTCCGACATCGAGCTCTATGCAGAATCGTGCGTTTGGCAAATTTGGTTTTGGATGCCAACAGCACCCTCGACTTTTAGTATACATCTTAATTGTAATATCGCCTTATTCTTAAGCAGCACTTCTCTCATTTTTAGTAACTCCAAATTTGACAAACTCTGTGGGCCCTTGAGGCTTAATTGTAACCTTAAATGCCAAATAAACGCTATTCTTCTCACTTCAATACAATCAACATCTTCCTATGCACAACCAAGTAGGTCTGGTCATATTGGTGCAAAGCATATTACTTTTGATGTGATGCCTGTTTGGTATCTACAATCTGACTTGGTATTGAGATACCACGTCGCATCAATACCACGCTTTATCTGAATACGTATTACAGATCCAGATGGTTTGGTTAGCATCTGCTGTTGCTTGCCCAAGACCCTACTTGATAACACAGAGTTGCTAACACCCTGGCACTATCATGCGGTAGATCTGGGCCAAAAACCTGGTATATTCCGGTACTTTAAACTCAGATCAGGTCATCAAGTCAACTTTACTTTCTCGCTAATTGGGGGAGAAAATTACAGTTACATTGTTGAACATTTTTTAAGAAAAAAAAAATCGAGGGTCAATCAATGCATATTTTTTTAGTTGAATATTATGGTAGTAGTTGCAGATCTCCTTCATAACTGAGTTTTACACCTAAAATACATTTTAAGAAAAGTAAGGAAAAAAGTAATGCTTCAAATCTTCGACATTTCAGTCGCTATTGATCGAACAAACTATCAAACGGCATTATTTCGATCAACTTTGAAATTTTTGAAAACTTGATACATATTCTTATAGGAAATTTTACGCGATTCCGAATATACCACAGTATGCTGAAAAAATTATTTCGCACAACAAATCGCAAAAAACAGGCTATTTTGAAATTTTTGACTACATTTTTGAAAATTTCAACCCGAAGATGTAATCGATCATGCTGGCCAACGAACTTGAACTTTCGTTTTGTGTCCTTAACATTTTAAAATTTGTTTGAAGTTTCTAGCACAATTCTACGGACAGTTATCGTCTGCTTTAGAATATGATTCAGAATAGCCTTTGCATAACACGTTATCAACATTCTCATGGGTTACTCCGAATTTTATACAGTGAAATATCATGCTTTGTACCCAACTATTTTTGTTTATTTTTTCAGAAAAGAAATTTCTTCTGTTTAGAAAACCCAACTATTTTTGTTTATTTTTTCAGAAAAGAAATTTCTTCTGTTTAGAAATTAATTTCAGGGCTAAATAGAAACATCACCTGTTCCACCTATGATAGAAACTAAACTGTTAACTATGTAGGTTTAGTTATATTACAAGTTCAGTGTTCCTTTGGTCCATGAACCAGTTTTCAAAACATTAGAAAATTAATCATCAGCAGCAGCAATGCGCAAAGCTTAAATTATCTATTTCTAGTCGGGATTAGGAAGGTATAATGAGAAAGTTTTTGAAGCAATGAAGACTTTGTGATTTGACCTTTGGTTCAATAGGTATCGTGTTAAAAACTCGAAATCCTGGTACGTTTGAGGATTAAATCGGTGCACAGTACATACATAAAGTGAGAATTGGCAGCACTGAGATACTATGCGTATCTCACGATGCTTATCAGTATTACAGAACCTACTGAGAACTATCTATTAACCTTCTGCGTTCTTCTATATGGTGTGTCCAATGAGGGTAAGAAAGTTGAATGAGGGGGGACTGATCACGCCGTAGTCTGTATGTGTTTTGGTTTATTATTTCCAATAATAAGCCTATGTGATCGTGTAGCAAAAAATTTGTATAACCCCCCCTCAAACTTTGTCGCTTTACGTTTCAAGGTGCGTAGAATCCAAATTTGAAATGTCCGTCCGCCGTTCGGTGTCCGCCGTCCGGGCCATAAAAGGCCTAAGAATTGACTTAAAAAACCTGTTCTTTCGCACATAGACTCCATTTGGGGTCTAGTTGGTCCTAACGTTTAACCATCCCGATCGCTTTACTCGCATAGATGCTATGGGCCAAAAACGGGCAAAAAGTGTCATTTTGAGGCTTTGAGTGTTAAGGGCCCCATACACTATGGGATCGCCGGCAGGCCGTCGCCTCAACAGACGAACTTACGACCAATATCGCCGGGCTACACTACCAGTCAACGGCCTGCAGGCGGCCGCACTAAACTGCCGATCATCGCCTGAACACACACTATCTGTCCGGGGCCTGCAGGCGGATTGTCGGACAGGAATCAGAACTGCAGGCGAACCTCAGTTCGCCAGTTTGCAATCGCTGAATTTTTTGTGAGAATTCGCTTAAAAAAATTAAAAAAAAAAAAAAAAATTCAGTACTAAGGTTAGCGATTTTTTAAATTTTTCTACTAACAATAGACGTCCCAAAACGGTTTTTGAACAAAAATTTTAAATTTTGGACCACTATTCAAAAATTGGAACGAACGCAAATAGCTTAATAACAATAAGCATTAAGCTTTTTAACCATATAATTTAATCGCAATAAGCTTTTTAACCATATCCACAGTAGCTGACGGCACGGTTTTCTGATAGAATTGCAATAAAACGTCGTACGCCTCGTCCCGTAATCTTTTATTGGCGTAGGCATCGTCCTTAATTTTCCACAAACACGGATAGGCCTGATAAATCTCAATAAATGCCAAAATAAAAGTAGGTTTCCCGTCCATCCTCGCCGTCAGTCCGCTGTCAGTCCAATTTCGGCTTTTGAAAACACGCTCAAAATTGATCGCACGGAAAACTGACGAAAACAGGGAAAAAAAGAGCCGACGGATCACGCGCCTGCAGGCCAACTGATAGTGTGGGGCGGGGAGCATTTGCGATCATGATCTGACAGGTCCTTGCCTGTCGCGGATCTCTCATCGGATCCTCGCCGGCCCTTTGCCCACACACCTTCAGTCCGCCCGAACTGCAGTCCACGATCTTCAGATTAACTGATGAATGTGTGGGCGATCTCGGGTCGCCGCCTTACGATTATCTTCAGTTAAACTGACAGTGTATGGGGGGCTTTAGATGTTAGACGCACGCCTGACACACTTGGCAGGGGGTCACGGTGGGTGGTGAGGGGGGTGAGCGGGGGGTGGAGTGAGAGGAGGCGCCGCGGCACCATGAGGTGGGTACAGCGTTCCTTCGAGGCATGAATATATGTTTTTTTCTAGGTCATATTTGTGTGTTAATACCAATGCTTTTCCTATGCATATTTAATAACATATCCTCTCGACTTTTCGTACATACTTAGATAATGATATTATTAAGGCAATAACTATTTGAATAGATAGGAGCTCAAATCGAGAAATATAAACATGCATATATAATTATAGAAGTATAGGTTGTGGCAACTTGAAATAGGACACGCCGAGGAGTCTGGACGGGCCTTATGACGTACACAAGCCAACTAAAACTACGATCATACTCAATTGAAAAAATAATAAACCTTTGTGAAATAATTTGCAGCGTTTTTATATTAAGAAGTGTTGTGTAAGCTAGTGACAGATTATGTGAGCAAAGTTCCTTCAAGTTCTTCAGTGGAATCAACTGTTGTCCTACCAGGCTGGAGGGGATCCCCTCCCTTCTCACAGCTCTGCCATCTATTCCAGGAATCGGCAGCAGCCATCCTTGAATCTTCGAAGCAATTAATAATCGCCCACCAATCTTTCGCCCGTCTGTGCGCTTCACAACTTTGCCATTTTCTTTGTGTGAAATTTTGGCATCCCTTGTGGGGAATGAAGAAGAAGCAACGATCACTTTGAATAGAATTCGCACCGAAGGACGACGTTCATCGACGGGTTTACGTAAGAAGTTTAGTCAGGTACTGATTTTGACATTTTTATTTAGTTGATATTTCTTCATCATGTCCAATAACATCAAAAAACGGCGAGTGTGTAGGACAGTATTCACCCGGCTCTACAATACTTTGTAACCCTTGTTTGATGTTCAACCTATTGACGCTACCGCCATTACAGCGAAGTTCCAGGTCTTGGAAAATATGTATCAACAGCTTACTTCCTTGAATGAGTTAATAAGTGAGGAACTTTGTAGAATATTGATCATTCTGGATATGTTGCATTAAAGAAAAAGGTTATACATAAGTGAGTGGTGGTTGTGGGGTTAGACATTTCTATAACCTTTTGAAACATCCGATTTTTAATTGACGTCTGACGTCACATTCTATCATTTCATCATAATTTAATTCGAGTTCCTTAATATTCCTTCAGAATTATTTCTCCTAAGTAGTTCACTAGTGAACAAGCCTTGATAATTTTTAGTACTTTTAATAATAATATAGTCCATTCTAAAATTTTTAGATACTTAGTAAGTAGGTCCTAAAATAGTATTTTTAATTTAATTTATTTATCTAATTAATTTATATTTAATTTATCAATAATATTCAATGATAATGATTGATTATTATTTAGTAGCCATATTGTTTCATAACAGTTGCCCAAGGCATGACATGACCCAAGTGGGATTTATGTATCATGTGTTTAGGTCAAGGTTAATTCACACTGAAAACAAAATAAATGGAAGAAAAACCTCAATGCTCTTCTTGAATGACAAATAGGTAAATATTTTTGTGCCCCACTCCTTTTGCAGACCATCGGCTGCCACTGAAACTACTTATAGTATCCGTCTAATTAACTATAAACTGTCTTCCGACTTGAGGGACCAACCTATTCTGCACTGGGAAACCGCCACACCACGCACTTGAAGTCCAACATTTACATACCTACTGCAATAAAGACAATTTTATTTCAAAGAACTTTCACAATCAAAATAAGCCGGTACATTTAATTCTGCGTCGTTTAAACTTTCATAGGACAAGGAGCTCCTTTAGTTAATTTCCTTTTATACATTTGTACGAGCTAAATTCAATCTGTGCGAAATTTACAAAACGTCAAAATACAAGCATATTTGAGTTGGGTTAATTGGTTTAGTTTTTCGAAACCCCTTCCTATGCTCAACAGTTACGATGCATTGGGTCACATTAAGATGAAATAGTCTTCTTTGGTTGTGATGGTTTTCTGTGTGATGTATTCCTTCAAATAATTTCAGATTGGTTTCCATACTATTATTCTGCAATATTGAAACGCCCAGAATTCACCTTTGTTCTTTAGTATCCAATTTGGTTTAGAAAATGTATAATTCAATTTGGAAAATGTCCTATTAGGTTTGGAAATGCCGTCATAAAATATTCCTTTGGTACGAAATTCGCAAAAATAAGTGAGATAAGACAGTGTGCTAAAGGTCTTATCACACTCGCATTTTTTCAGTTTTTTTTCTCGCATTTTTAATAGTTGAACGTGAAGAAGGTAAAGTGCTTTTTTCCAAGGTCAGCTGTGAATGTTGAGGAGGAATAAGTGCAAAAAACAGCGCATTCTGGCGGAATGCTGTTTTATTAAGTCTGTCAGGTTAGATCAGGTTAGAGCTCCTAGAGGTTTTCCATTGGATTGTTACCTTCCCAAGGGTTACGTTTGAGCATTTTTCGCGTTGAGGTAAAAATTAGAACATGTTCTAATTTTCCCAAGTGAGTTTAAAAATGCTCCACCAGGATGCGCAATGGTCGAAAAAGCTGACCTTGGAAAAAAGCACTTCTTCTTCTTCTTCACGTTTAGGCATTAAAAATGCCAAAAAAATGTTAGTGTGATACGGCCTTAAGGCTGAAGCATGGTGAAATATATTCCTTATTTGTTGCAGCAGTTGTAACTTACTATCGGACGTTTCTTCTTGACACGCTTTGCCTGGGTTGGTTCTCAAGCTACGGGAAGATTCTGCAAAACTCTCCAACCGACTGAGGCCTTCTGTCATGAATGTGCTGAACTCGAGATCCCACTTTTTTGCTTCATCTGGTTCAACTCCAAGGTTTTTCTGGAATAAACTAACCAATGTCAAAATTCGCTACCTATAAATTCGCTTCCATTATATCACCCACTCAAATTATCGGTTTCAGTACTGGCCTGTGGATTAGGAAATGCTCTACAGTCAATTTCTGTCGTACAGATCAGAAGAAAGATTTCTACCCTTCTATACGAGATTTTCTCAAGTTGATGATGTTATTAATGAATAGTTATACTAGAATCTTAGCTAATATTCGTATGTTTACTCAAAAACATACACAGATACTAATTAAAGAGATACACAATTTTCTAAACTGTAATGACTGATATTGAAAGTGGAGGAAGTGGATGAGATTTTATCTAAAGGTAGACGAAAATCTAAAAGTGAAAATAATGTTTCCGCTATCAAGGTAAATTCGAGAGCAACAGGAAGGTGATAAATAAAATTCCATTTCAGATATTCAGATTCATAAACAGTAAATTGATACAGACTGCTATGTGATTCGCAAGATATAATCATGAATCAGTGTTCTAGGAACCAATACTTGTTGGAGAGATCAAAACAACTAACCTCAGTCAGTGGTTGAAAATCGTCCACTGAAATTTGTGGTCCATTTGTCTCTAAATTAGAAATAATAGATTTGAATTCTTTGGCATTTTCTTCGGAGTTCATAGAAGAAGAGGCAGACTCTAGTTTCTTGAAAGTATACTCCGAATATGTAGGGTGATTCCTCGTCATCCTTCTGAATCTCACTTTGAAACGAAATAGGTACACATTTATTAGTGAGTGAAAATACGAAAAGAATTTGATATTGCTAATTTTTTCATTTGTCAGATGACGGGTCGATTCATCTCAAAACGGATAACTATGGAAAAACATTAAACATTAAATTCCAATTCTATTTTTTTATCTCTATTGAAATAGTTTCATTTTGTATACAAATTGGCTGACATTCTACTCACCGAAATTCGGATGAAATACGTAGGAACTAGTGTAAGGATGGCAGAGGAATTTTTCATCGTACTCTTCTGACGAGACTAGATGTTCTGGAGGTTTGAAATTCTTAGGATCCATGCCTTGAATCTGATAAACAATGAAATTAACTCTGAATGTTTAAACACAACAATTCATACCGCTAGAATTATATTCTTCTGTCTTTTTACCCAACTTTTCGTAAGGCGGCACTTGGGGGGGGATAAATTTTCTTTGCGTTTCAGAGGGTATAGAAAACCTTTACAATAGTCATTCATTTTCAGATTTCTTTATAAAAATACTTATGGACAACATTTTATGCTCACTACTCCTTTGAAACCGCTTTACCAAGAAACCGATTTGGACAAAATTTTGATATGATGCAATAGCATGTGGGGACTTGTGCCTCGCTGACTTTGGTGAGGATCAGCTGACCACGAGCTGTAATATCAATATATATAAGAGCAGCAGCTCCCAGACTCAGAAGATCCCAAAGGTGCTGAAGTGGTTGAAAAGATTGAAGCACAAATACCTAAACCTGTTGAAGGATTAAGTTTTTAGGCGAAATACATTTTTGATTCGACAAAATTGACCAGAAATTCACAATTTGCAAAAGTTCTCCTTTGCGTTGAATAAAATATATTGAAGGAAAAATTCCCCTAATAAATCTCCTTCGCTTTTGGGATAGACCTTCAAAACAATTCATTTATAGTATAATCAATACCACCGCTTCCCCTTTCACTAATCTTGCATTCAGATTAGATCTACTCAAGAAATAATTATAATACATACTTCCTATATAAGAAATATAAGAATAAACCTTTGATTCTATCCACTATTTCTTATTCATTTATTACAAGGGTTGTCCAGAAAATAAGTTGCGTTTTGATCTGTAGGGTGGTAGGAGTGGCTTTTGCCAAATCTGGTAACACCGCTTGAAAGAGGAGAGGTGGGGGAATAGAATGAGAGGTGGGTGACCTCAGTCGGTCAGTTACCAACGTCAGGGCAGGTAGTTGAAATGGAGCCCTCCACGTCGCGTCCCGCCACCTCGATCCCCGTTCCCTCTCGAGTTGTTGTGCGTGGAGTGATTCAATTTCTTTATGCACAGGGTTTCAAATCAGTTCAAATTCACGAACAGCTCATTTCCGTTTATGGAGAAGGTGTAATGAGTGAGTCAATGGTGAGAAGATGGGTACGTGAATTTGAGGCGGCCATTCGTTGTTCCTTGTGTTAGGGCGTCAGCTCTCTAGGGACCCACCGAGCGCAAACTTTCCGAAAGTCAAGTTTTTCCGAGACGATCTCATGGATGAGGGATCGTGAGATGTCTGGGAAACTCAGATGGAGCTCATCCAGGGTTGAACGACGATCTTTGCGAACTGCATTGTCGATTTCTGCGACAATTTCGTCCGTCACAACTGAGGACCCACTCCCACTCTCCCACTTTCATCCTCAAGTGAATGTCTTCCCGCCTTAAATTCATGTACCCATCTCCTCACCATTGACTCACTCATTACACCTTCTCCATAAACAAAATGAGCTGTTCGTGAATTTGAACTGATTTGAAACCCTGTGCATAAAGAAATTGAATCACTCCGCGCACAACTCGAGAGAGAACGGGGATCGAGGTGGCGGGACGCGACGTGGAGGGCTCTATTTCAACTACCTGCCCTGACGTTGGTAACTGACCGACTGAGGTCACCCACCTCTCATTCTATTCCCCCACCTCTCCGCTTTCGAGCGGTTACAATATTTGGCAAAAGCCACTCCTACCACCCTACAGATCAAAACGCAACTTATTTTCTGGACAACCCTCGTACAACAGATTCTCAAACTCTATTAATCTATACATTTTACTATATAATTGGTTATGTACCCCCAATTCTGAGTGTGGTTAAATATATCACCACAGACACGGTAGCAAACCACGGTTAATACCAAAATCCAATTCAGATTAATTTCCCATGCGAGGTAATGGGTTGTCGATCCCAAAACTGAGCAAGTAACTGTAATAGTTTATAATAATGAGAATAATAACTGTTTGGGCCACCTCAATCACTTTCCAGACTTCGACACGCTGGAGGTTCTATAAATATATATATTATATTTTTCGTGCGGTTCGAGCTAGGATTAAGGGAGGCATGATATGATAAGAGTCGGTAATAACAACAAAGTCCAGCACCGGGTTGCAACAGAAGATGTCCCTTCTCCTCCTCCTAGTTTTGATCCACCTCTTTCTCTTGCTGCGAATCTCACAAAGGCAGTTAACATCGAGCCCTTGGCCAAGCAACTGTTGCTCAAATTCACGGTAAAATAGCACGTGTTTTCTCGAAACGTTTGGGGAGGTCATCAGCATTCTCTACCAAAACCGCCATTATTCGTGACTGCATTACCACGGGTCATCAGTATCCCGAACTGCAGACCTGCAAAATTCAAATTTCGCCAGAATTTTTCAATCCCCAGGAAATCCGTTGAAGTCTTCCCTAGGATCGTCAGCCGCCATCATCACTACCACGGTCAGATCTTCGCCATTATTTTTCTTTATTTTTCTAAAAGGGACAATTTCAGTTTAATATAATAAAATAATTATTTTTGAAACACTTAGTTTACGCGGGGAGCTCTCCTAGATTCTGCTATTTAGGGAATTCTCTTTGCATCGGTTTGTACCATACATAGAAGTACACTTATTTTCTCATCCATATCCGAAAATTTGTATTTTTCTTTTGTAATTATCCTAGGTTTCCAATCTTCTGGTACTCTGATTTTGAGTCTTTCTCTTCGAAAAAGATCCACGTTGGCCAAGGCCAAACAATAACTATTAAAGAATCATGCCCGTTGCAGTGTCCTTTTGACAACCCTTTTTGATTGCCGCTAATGACCCTTCCGGTTAAGACGCGGCTTAAATTTAAAAAAAATAATAACTATTATAATTTTGATGAACGTGCACTACTCACCCCTTCTTCATCGCCAAATTTTTCAACCCACTCTCTAACGAACTCTTTATCCAGTGCCCGTTTTCTAGCAGGGGTGTCTTTTTCTACTTTCAACGAGTCTATTGGCTCAGCTATCTCAGCTGAAAATTTCGAAACATCATTCATAATTCATAGACATGTGTTTTTGAAATTAAATTATATCATCAATGATAATAAAATTCCTACAAGGTTAACCAGTTATAGAACATATTATTGGAAACCTAATAACAAATGTATTTATATTCGCAAAAGAGCTCATGATGGTTTCAATAGTTTGGAAATTACCTTCGTCGTTCTTCTTCAACTGAGGTTCAGTAGCTTCTGCAAGGTAACGCCTTAGTTGGTCACTTTCAGCGCCATCCTCATTTTCAAGGACGTCTTCACCTGAAAACCAAAATATATACTTATGCTAAATAGTGTATAAACA
Organism: Adelphocoris suturalis; assembly: GCA_030762985.1. Classification (NCBI taxonomy): domain Eukaryota; kingdom Metazoa; phylum Arthropoda; class Insecta; order Hemiptera; family Miridae; genus Adelphocoris; species Adelphocoris suturalis. The sequence continues at coordinate 12,626,845 of CM061042.1, read as the reverse complement.
CGATAATTGAAAAAAACTGGGAATGAAGGATCCCACAACGATATTCAGCGTTGAAAAAGAAAAATCTTCAAAATGAAGATGTTACTGGAAACTGGATGTTACTGTTATGTAACTGTATGTCACTGTTACTGGATGTTACTTTGTAAGTAATGGTTTTTTTGAAGGCTTGGCTATGAGAGACTAGTTTTTCTGGAACTGTTTTCTTCTTTTCAAAACATAACTGCATATAGCTCCCAAGTACAAACTTTTGAAACTGTTACGTTACGTTGATTTAGTCTCATACAAACATTTATGCAAAATTCGAAAACTAGAGGGTGTGTGTGGTGAGAAGGGGGTGGAGAGGATTTAATCCCCCCACGAACCTTGGATCCCACCCCCGAGTCTTTGAACACTGGAGAAGTATAAATACTCACTTAGAAGAGATTTCCAATCTACAGAAGGTACAGACAGTGGTTTCTTGAAGGATTGCAACTGTTTCCAGTAGAGTTCCTCAGTCAGCTGTTCGTGTGGTCCTGAACCATCAAGCCCCAGCCAATCAGGTTCCAGCGGAATGACTTCGTTGTCCAACGGGAACGCTTTGCCTGCATCTTTCTCCCTAAGCTTTGGCATATCTATTGGAAAGTTTGGAAAATGCTGATTGTAAGTAAATATGCTGGTATATTTTTGATGGAAAGGTTTTGATAGTAATAACATGCAGAAACACCAAGGTAATTAATTAAAAAGAAGCACGTTTTATTTGTGTCTAGCTTTTTTAGCCCTAATAAAAACATTTAAAAGTCCATTACCTAACGTTTCCAAGAAGTCACTAGGCGATGCGAAGTTATCAGGAATAATACCGAAACGTTGCCCTTTTCTGATCAAGTAATCTTTGATCTTGGGGTTGGCTATGGTGTTTACATCATACTTCTTCTCTTTTATCACCTTCGAGCACTTTTCCTTCAATGTTTGAACTAAACAGAAATGTATAAATTTTAATCATATGAAACCATCAAGAAACTTAATTAAAAGTGTGGGAGGTACCAAACTGGATGATTAGGATATCAATGGGCGTTCACCTAATTTTTCGGCTCTTTCCCTCTCCACAGCACTCAATTCTGAACCAGCAGCGAGGGCGTCTGGATTTTCCTTTTTCTTCATAACTTCAGTCTCTTCCTGCAAACGGACAGAGTGAAATAAAAGATTAGTATTTGAAAACAATAGTAATATTAGTTGATAAGTACACGCCATCAACTACATATTGTGATGAACTCGGTGCTTCATTGAATCACGAAGTGATGTACCCACATTAAATAACTCTGGCACTTCTACTACCCCAAACATCGTGCCTTAAGACTGCAACCAAGATGTTATTGGCTACCATTCATGTCCCCTTGGATCCCATCTGCCATCTTGTCCATGATATTTATTCTTGTTCTTCAAGAAATATTCATCAAGAATCAAAGTAAACCCTTTGGGATTCACATTATCACTATCAGACTTCCAACATTCGCTTAATGCAGCATGCTCCCTCAACATCTCAATCTGCTAACTACTAGATGTCAACACAGCCGCATCATGACTACAGATACAGCCACCATGAATTCTTGGGCATTCATATATGTACCACAAGCTTCAAATTGACACAATAATAGACACTCGTCCATACATTTCCCTGATCCATCGTAAATGTAAGTTTTCAGTATACGTTCAGACTCTTGGTGATGAATTCAAACCACAACACTACAACCAGCCAGCATAATTTCTCTTCAGACCTTGGAAAACTAAAAACACAGGTATATATACTCACTGCACGGAAATTGTGAAGTAGACATGGAGCTGGTATTATAGATACCTATCAAAGTAGTATAAATTTCGTTTTGCGCGATGAATTAAACTAGATACAAATAGATACTAACTCGAGGTAAATCTTCTTCTAGGTCAGCAAGCGGCTCCCAGCCAAACGTCCTGATGCGAGGCCCGGCAGAACGTTCGGGGTCGAACCATGCGCTTGGGTCGTTCCTGAGCTTCTGATCCATGATCCTTTCCGACGGTGGTTTTAGTACTTCTTTATACGTGATCATATCTCCAACACTGTCATCCCTTACACCCTTGAAAAGAGATGAATATTACTACAAATACGAGATACGAATCATTACAATGTTTGAAATTTGACACAAAACCAGATGAAATTTATAATCCAATGCAAAGGAAGGGATTTAATATAAGTAGGTACGATCAAAATTATATAATAACTCTAAGGGCCGGTTTATCAATCACATTTATCCAATGGATAAGATGGATTTACCTGAGGGATAGCATTATCCGCCAGATAACACAGTAGGGGGTGTCTATCCATCCCTAGTTAAACCCTATCTGGCGTTTTAATTTATCTGGTCCCAGGAGGGCTGTATAACAACTATAACTGGAAGTTAAAGAGATATCTGGACCTTTTTAACCTCGAACAAGTTTATTAATTTACAGAAATCTTATTTGAAACACAAGTTTGATTGTCTTTATTTTTGAACCTTCCAATGGATATATTTGGGGATTTGTCTTCAAATAGCAGCAACGGCGAAGGTTCTATCGTAGCATAATTCGTTGAATGGAAAAGAAGACCGTTTACACCTAGTAAGACCCCGTGTAGATCACCTACTAATATGGGACTAGCGCGTATTTTTATTGAGGTTTCGGTTGGACAAGGATACCATTCTTTACATTCTAACACAGATCGAAGATGAAATTATGTCCATAACTTACTGATCACAATAATTCATTCTTAATAATTCAGGTTGGAATTCGGATATGAATTTCTCTCTCTAGAAATGAAGTAAATAGCAAACGGCAAAAATGTGGTGGTTTCTTATTTGCCGAGCTTGATAACATGAACGATACTGTTGTGGAAATAACGTCAGACCCGGTTTATTTAATAGTCGATCCATGAAGAAAATGTAGCTCCTACTCTACCTCTGTGGTAGCTCCATGTGTAAATCGCCCTTATTTTGTTACCAACGACACCAATGAGGATGCTAATGGCGAAATCTGAGGGATAATTTTATCCGCTAGGTAATTCGGCATTGATAAACGACTCACATTCTTTATCAGGACTATAGCGTTATACTCAGTATAGCTGTCCTGCAGTTAGTGTAGATAATTTATAAACCTGCCCTCAGTGAAATTAATTGGGGTGTTTTAAAACGTGCGAAATTAATTGCAGACAATTGATAAAATTTAGTCTTAAATACAAAAACGCTGCAAATTATTACACAAAGGTTTATTATTTATGTAGTAGACAGCCCTTCTACGTAGATCTCTGGTCCATAATTATTAAACGCCGCTTATAGTATATTTAGTATCGGAACTCGGAGCTTCGGACCTCACAAATGGGTTCAATCCATTACAGCAGCGGAATCTCACAATTTTACGCCTTTTAATATAGTTGATAAACAAAACAATTTATTACCAAGTCATCTTTCCAACACATAAAAGTGTTACCTATACTGTATATTGATATCATCTAATTGGTCAAATTTCAAAAAATGTGCTGACAAAATCACTGAAAATGGCTAAGAATCTTCAAATTGATATTTTTTAGCATAAGATTGGTCAAATGAAGTTTATCAACTATGAAATAGAACATTCAAAAATTTATGTACGAAATTATGCTAAAAACTTGAACTTCATCAAATTTTGTTTTAAAAAATCTATAAAATTGCAAAAAATAGCCTAAAATTCAAAACCTCTTTTTGAATAGAAGAGTATCATTTAGAATACTTTTTTTTCCATAAAATTAATAGCTAACATTTTCTTTTCACTCATAAATCTCCAATTTCTATACAACTTGAAATATACACAAAAAAAGACACTTTTTCACCTATTTTTGGCTCATAGCACCCATGAGAGTGGAGCGATCGAGCTGGCGAGAAGTTAGGACCAACTAGACCCCAAGTGGAGTCTATGTGCGAAAGAACAGATTTTTTAAGTCAATTCTAAGGCCTTTTATGGTCCGGACGGCGGACGGCGAACGGCGGACGGACATTTCAAATTTAGATTCTACGCACCTTGAAACGTAAAGTGACAAAGTTTGAGGGGGGGTTATAAAATTATTTTGCTATACGATCACATAGGCTTATTATTGGAAATAATAAACCAAAATGAGTAGGTAGCCCAAAGATTTTAAAATTACGATAGATTATTACGATGGCAAAACTTTATATTATAATATAGATCATGGTTTACATGCTACTTACTATAAGTTTGCAGTGATTGGTGTCATAAGGTAAAATGAACATGGATTTGAAATCCACGTCGATTTCTCCAGCTTCTAATCGTTTGGCGGCGATTTCAACCACAGATGGATCGATTGAAGCTGTGGTATCCACTTTGTTGGAGTAGTTGCGAATCTCATTAGTCAGGACATCTTTCAAGTTTTTCTGCAGAGTAGGAAAATCAGAAAGAAAATTAGAATATTACAGCATTCTGGATTAGCTAAGAAGCGATTTGTCTTTAAATTAGTTTCGTATCTGTATACCGATGGGGCAAGAGAGATTACAACGTCCAAACGATTGATGAAGGTAGGAAAAATGTAATTTACACACAAAAATTGTCGAGTTACAAGGGGATGGTAGAGTATGACAAAATCATTATTTTGTTAATAGTTCGTTCCTCAAAAAAAAAAAAAAAAAAAGGCTGGTGGACTCACACAAGATTGGGTCAAGAAACGTATATTTTTCAGCATCATTACCTCCATTCTTACTTTCCCGATGCAAAATTAAAATTGCAGCGACAAAGTGCGCATCTTGTTAGTTTTTTAACAGAGGAGTAATATAAATAAAACAGAACAGGGAAATCAAAAATAAAGTTTAGTTGACGTTACCTGTCGTAGCTTTGAGTTGAAATGAAGTATCTCAACGATTAAGCATATCAAGATGCTAAATTAGTATCCAGTCCCGACAATATGTATTGATATGTCTTTGCGAAAATAATTAATGTGAATACTTGTTGAGTTGTAGGTTTAAAAGAAAGTTCCTCAACAATAAGTTAATTGGGATAAGTTGCTTGGGGATTTTATGATCTGGGGCGAGCCACACCAGATGCTAATCTGATGAAGTCAATAGGGTCGAATAAATTAGTGTCTTGTTTTAAAGTGACACTATTTATCCTCAAGTAACGCTAAACCACCAAGGGGATTTTGCCGCCAAACCCCGTGTGTTCAATTTCCAGCATTTCTAAGTTTCCTAATTCTTTTCATTTTCACGAAAAGGTTTTGCAATGGCAAATTTGAAAAATTATGATCAAGATAATTAATATAACTTTCATGAATCATGAATAGCAACAAGAAATGCAAATCAGTATTATCGTTGTGTAAAGGCCGGATCACACCAGCATTTTTTCTGCTTTTTCCCGCATTTTTAATGCTGCATGACAAGTTCGAAAATAGCTATTGAACAAGACCAGAAATGTTAACGTTGAAAAGGAATAACTGCAAAAACAGTGCATTCTGGCAGAATGCAGTTTTATTAAGTCTGTCAGGTTAGGGTTCCTAGGGATTTTCCATTGAGTTGCTACCTTCCCAAGGGTTACGTTTTAGCATTTTTCTTCAATGTGAAAATTAAAACATGTTCCAATTTTCCCAAGTGAGTTTAAAAATGCTCCGCCAGGATGCGCAATGGTAGAAAAAGCTGACCTAGGAAAAAAGCACTTCTCCTTCTTCACAAACATTAAAAAATGTGAGAAAAAAGTAAAAATGCAAGTGTGATACGGCCTTGAGGTTACTTTGGGATAAGGAGGAAGAGATGATAGGTTCGGGATAAGGCGCCTTATGTATAGAGTGGGAGGTGGGATAAATGTGTCTTATTGGAGATAAGGCGCCTCATCTTCCCGCACATGCATATCGATGATGTCGCACATGCACAGTAGTGTTTGAAGAATACGGAAAGCACCATTAGAACCTACTAGCAATGCGTTTTGAGTCTAAGTGTAGGTCCCTTACTTGGCGCTGTCCTTTTATAATCCTCTATCACGCTAATCCCGCGGAGCTGTGAGCATTCGCTAATATTTGTTAGTTGAACTCCAATTAGCAGTCAAGTTCTTAATAAGTAGGTAGTGTTTTCCATTCACGATAAGGCACATAATCTCTATCTCCCTACCGCTTTAGGAACTCCCTATTAATAAGAGAGGGGAAATACAATTTGACTAGCTGGATAGTGGTTGTAGGAGGTACAGTTTTGCCTCATTATTATGGTATTAAGATTATTAATTCAGTAGAGTAGTTCATCGTTGAAATACACCACACGTATAATCGAATAAACTACAAAAATAGCATCTCTCCAAAGCTTCGTTCTCAGAGCGCGTTCTGACAGTTCTCGAACTCGTCAGAACTGGGACGGAAAATCCCGGGGCGTTCCAGAACTTGTGGAACCACGTTCTGCATCGCGAACGATTTCAGAACTTGGAAATGGAATAATCTGTGTTGTTGTTTGTAACAAACTCTTCGTCGTCGAACCTTGGCACAATTTCGTCGAAAAAATTCGAGTTTCGTGGATGTAGACGAGATCCAACTACAACTTGAATCTCGTCCTCATCGTCTACAAACCATGAAACTTCACCACCATCGTCGAAACTATCCCTTTCCAAACTTGACGAGCTACTAGTTGACATTTCGATAAAGAAATTCAAATGAAGAACAGCGAACAACAGAACAATGCGAAATTTTACAGTGAAAATTACAGGGAACACGTGGAAAGCAAAGCCGAAGAGAGAGCGTATTATTTACTCCACGAGCTCCGAAAAACTCCCAACAAGAAAAAATCGGGGACTGCACAAATGATAATTAATAAAAGTTAACCGTAAAGCTACATACACCTATGCCCATTCCACACATAACGCTACATACACCTATGCATTCCACACAGATTTAGTTGAGTTATTTTCTCCCCCAATTGAGTCTTAGCATCGTCCAACCTAAATTAGAAACTTAAAGAATAGATTTACTACTGAGGGACTCAGGGACACCCTCTAACACATAATTCCATGTATTCATTAGGCTGATGAATACTATAATATATAATTAAATACCATAAACGTCATTTCAAAGGAAAATAAGTAGTAATTTTCAATGAAATGAATAATTGAGATATGATATATATGTCTCGTTTACAGTCCATCGTTTTATTCATCATTTTTATTGTTTCACGTGTTTATTATTTTATTTTTATTTTCAAGTATTCAAGTTGGTAAAAACGTGATTACTCTTACTCTCAATTGTTCATAAGCTCCCTCAAATTTGGTATAACTTTCCTCCTCATCGGAGGGGTGAGTCACGGAATACTCCCAGTCTTCATGATCGTCGATGTCGTTTATTCTGAGTGGTGTCGTCAGTCTTTTCAAAGTATCTCTACAAATAAAAACAATATAACAGCTTTTGAAAGGAAGGTCAATCAATATCACGAAAAAAATAATTACAGAACATAATACAGATAGGAGACAATTAATTTAACATAGATTATTGACAGCTGACTATCGTTCAATTTGCTTGTATCATGAAAAAACCTTTTCCTTGGATCATGATACAACTTAAATATTTTCATATTAATTTAAAAATTAAACGAATTTTTGGTTCGTCAAAAATTGGCAAAGGTAAACGATTCCCCAGAAGCATCAAAAATACAATAGGTATGGAAAATATCATCCGTTTTCTTTCATCTTTGCAACTAAAACTTCAACAAAAACATGTTCTTAACGAAAACATTCCTAAAAAGTGCAATGTGACGTGTTTCTGGTGATCCAAGTGACCAAAACACCAGTAGTCCAGGCAACGAATGCTCAAAAATTGTGTTCCAAAAAATTGACGTAATAGTCTCGGAAAATCGATAGCGACTAGGGGACGTAAGCATATGTTCATGAATGAGTATCTGTGCGACTTACACAGAGATTACTATGTGTAGATAGTGGTGCATATTTCGGTCAATACGCTGACTGGGAATGGTGGGAAATTGGAAATTTTTAAAATTGAAAGTTGTTGCCAAACTTAGGATTATACGATTAACGCAGGATGGCTATGACTTTCGAACTAAAATAGATAAAGCAGCATAATACTATATATTCTTGAAGGAAATTAAATGCCCTACAGCCATATGACCGCCATATTTTTATAGGGGGCGCCATTAAAGAGTTATCTGGTAAAATAGAGCAAAAATGTATGACAAACACTTTTTTTTTAAATTATCGATTATCAGGGGGCTAATATCTCTAGGGGAGACTATACACAATATCGACAAAGCTTACTAGTGTACCTTGTATCAAATTTTATCAGCTTTAATTTTGTATAGAGTGGTCATGCCGCTAGGACACATAGTTTTGGAGATATAAGCGAAAATAAAAAAAATTGGATCTATAAAAGCCACCCCACCCCCAACACAGGGCCTAGGATTGGGGACTTTTTATATGTTTACCTCCATACTAGTCCGTACCAAACTATGAAGTCAAATTTTGTCTTCCAAACATTTCCCTCCATAACTATTCGTTGCCTGGACTACAGTGGAAAAAATAGAAATGTCGCAAAATTTTGGTCTTACCCAGGCAGCAATTTCACCGCACCTTGGCGAGCAGGAGGAAGCCATGGTATAGCCTGGGCATCTGGAAGCACTTGATCAGCAGAAGCAAATTCATAGAGCTTCTTGTTGAATTCTCGGTCCAAACAGGGATCCACCCAGTCTATCTCAGTTCGCTCAAATGGTCGTCCACCTGAAGAATGACAAATATGCTAACAATTATTCATTAGTAATATATTACGCAATAATTAATTGGTAACGAACCCAATAAAATGTAAATTTAATGCCATTAGATCAAGAAGAGTACCATGGGATATGTGCAGAACATCTCTCTGGAACGTTCTAGCACTTCAACACGCAATTCGTCTTGAGACCCACAGCAAACATCGCATTTCCTGATTTAGCAGTTTCACTGCCTCATGTTTCGTGCAAAACACACTGACAAACTACTGCTGACCTTAGCGATTTCACCAATTATTGTTCAGCCCTAATTCAGCCGAGCTTTTTTCCCCAACAACGACAGGGAGCATTGGTTAAAGAAGTTTAGTTGATTCAACTCAGTAACCGAAACGGAGCAGTCCAATATTATCTATGGCTGTTAGACCTGGAGGAGCACCACCAGAACGAATACCAGGCTATTAGTGAATAAATGCTGTCAGATGATCAGAGGGTCATAATCAGTTTTGGATGAGAACTGGCATGTTTTCATCTGCAGAATTGAATCTTGGCTGCTCAGATCACAAGATGAAAGTGGCGCTGGGTTGGACACACGCCCAGGCAGGAAATGTCTCAAGCAAAACTGGCATCCCTCCATTCGAGGAGCACCATTGAACAGGATGCTGATCATTGTGGTCTCTCCTGAGGGTTGAGGACTTAAGCTCCATGGAGGAGTAACAGGAAAGAAGAAGAATATTCTCAAACTCTAATAGTGTCACTACCCCACATCCTGAGTAAAAATCATATTTATAAACAACGGCTTACATGATTAGTTTATTTTGGTAAACAACTATTGATTCCAGCATTTACACGCTGCATTTCCCAACCTTGGTTCGGCCAAAGATGGCTGGTATTGACTCCAGAAAGGTAATGTGAAGGAAACTCCAATAGTATAAGAGGTTTGATTAATAATCCATGGTGATCCAAGTAGGGACGTTTACTAAAAGCAACTCTTCTTCTGGTATCAATAATTTTTTGGTAAGAACAGCAGGTCACACATGCTATTCAAAATGAATAAGTAACAAACAGCTTGAGTTTCTAGTAGTACACTTACAAGAAGTAAAACAGTTGAAATATCCATAAGGTATGAAATAGTTTGATCACACTAACAAAGTTATATAGTTTAACTGCAGGACTCATATATAATGGAAGCCCACCACTGGAAAACCAGCTGGCTTTTTTCAACTTAAAACGTGAGACGTTCCCAGCTCAAAATGGGTACACTTTACCTACTGTTATTCTTGTCATTCATCTTACACAATAGTGAACGAACATTTCCTCCAAGTTGGGGCTCATACATAACACAATTCCAATCATTAACCCAACTTAAACTGCCACTCGATCCCTCACTACCATCCACCCATATTCAACCTTCAAGAAAATCTCAAGACAAGTTAGAATAAACATAGCGTACCTTCAACTAATAGAACAGCTTTATCCACTACTTTATTCAAAATCCGCTTCACTTCTGCCTCAGAATCATCAAAATAGATTTCATCAAATGTCTGAAATCGAAATAGCAATATATATTTCATGGGGTTATGAAATTCGGATTAATACCAACTTGACTGCATTTGTATTCATTCTGAAAACATGTAATATCAACATTTTAGTTTGATTCCCTGATGTGTTATGTCAACAGCCAAATGACCCAACTTTGGTATTGGGTTTCCACATTATATAAAACTAGAATAAAATTTTACAGGCCACTCTTGGAAAAAATGCCACAGAGTGAATTCGTACCTACTGCTTGAATCAAGAAGTGTGTGACATCACAAAAAACTGCAGCAGACTTTTTTAAAAATATAACGCAAGTAATATAGTGTACCTAAAGCCTAGTACGCACTGGGATTCATTGTTCGGACTCTTTGTTGCAGACGCTCGGATTCATGTCTCAGATTCTTTGCCCCGCGATATTGTCGCTCTGCAAATCGTGTACGCATCTAGTTTGAACCTGAGCCATGTCGAACGAGGTCGCGCTTTCGGGGATTGCAGTAGCACTTTACATAGCTCTACGGAGTAAAAAAAATGCTACATGATGTTTTATTATGTCTGCATTAGATAGCCCATCTGTCCCAACCACTAAGAAGGGTGTAATGATGCTTCATGGGTAAATTCTAGAGCTCATTTCTGATCGAAAGTACTTGTTAGAGATTTATTTTAATGCTATGTTTTCTGAGTAATTTCATTTTTAAGATATGTTTTCCACCTTCAAACGACCATAACTCCACTTGAGATCATTGCAAAATCAAAAATATGACCACTGTTGGAAACAGCGTTAATTGGATAATCCAGCTATTTGATGTCAAATCGATTTTATAAGACGACTTAATAAGTTAGTAAAAAGTTCCAGTCATGCAGCATAATCGTATGAGCGGATTTTCGTAAATTATCTTAGTATATAGGTATTGTTAAATTGTTTTGAAAATTTAGGATTTTAACTAGGAAGAAATGTTCACTACCGATTTTGTGGCAAATAAACTTGACCTAAATAATTTTCGGAAATTCAAAAAATGTTTTAGCGAATTTTTCGAAAAAAAATGTTTTTTTTTTTTTTTAAGCCGTTTTTATCCATTTTTGACAAATGTTAATGAAATTTAAGTTCCTACTTTTTTCAGCACAAATTTCTTGTTTTTCTAGTTTATTGTTACCTAATAAAGTTCTTTTGACTAAAATTCTGCTAAAAAAAAAATTAACAATTTTTACCCGTTTTTAGCTACAAGCATAACAACGATAACTACAAAGCGATAACAACGAAGACACACCGGTGAGAGGCCCACTTTGTTCGATATTCACGTACGCACTGACTCAATGTTGCGCGACATTGTTCAAAGAATCCCATTCCGTATGGGACTCAAAAAATACTAAAACGCAACACACGAGATGCAAGACTCAATGTCGCGGAGCGTCCCGGATGCAAGAAAATGAGTCCGAGACGCAGCTCCGCGACAAAGAGTCCGAACAAAGAATCCCAGTGCGTACTAGGCTTAAGTAATATAGGAAACGTAATCATGCATGAGGCTATAAAGGTGTGGTGATACAGACTGTACTTCACTTGACCTACCTTGACTTTAGGAACACTCACTTGCGTTAGTAAATTTATCAAAAGAAATTATTTTGAGGAATACTCACGTCACTGACTTTCCATTTGATTTTTTTCAATAGTTTTATAGCTTCGATTCCTTTTTGGGAGTACTTCTCCGATGGCATGGATTGCAGACCCTGAGGAGAAAAAATAAAGTAGACATATATAGTAGAATATCACTGAAAAAGGGGTGCACAATTTAATAACAAGAGATTGTTGTTCCTGAAGTTGTCCACTGACTGTCCCACACAGGTCTTACATTATCATCACCTAGAAAAACTGAACTCACCTTTCCAGAGTTGTCTGCATAGCTTTTCAACACCTAAAAAGCAAAGAATTTGTTTTGTATTTACTCATAATTTAATTTACACTAGAATCAACTTCACGTTATTACGCATATTGAATCAGAATGGAATAAAACTTACATCGTCATGGAATTTTCTCAGGCTCTCTCCTAAGGCTTCCCACTATACATCAAAATTAGTTCAGACGGAATTAATAGTCAAAAAACAAACAATAAAAAATGGATTATTTTCATAATAAATGATAAGAATTATGCGCAACAGTAATGTTTTGATGTGTTTCTTTATGTTCAGACTGAATAACATTGCAGTAAACTCACTTCGTCCGGACTTAAATTGTTTTCTTCCTGGAAAGATGGAGAAAACTTAATTAATTTTAATTGGTCCCATTAATGCGCATTCTTGGATTGACGCAGGAATGTGCAGAAATTCGACAGATGAAAGAAACAAAAATAGTATTGAATTTATCTCAAGTTCAATAGTGTATATGTATTTTTATACGTTCAGAAATAGGTAGCATAGGGATGTTAAGAGAGGTATACAGCAGAGACATAAAACCTTTGTGTACATATAATTTTCTGAGATTTTAACACAGAATGTGTTTTTACGGAGGGTTATTTGGTTTGAAGGCGTCCGTCCCGTAAGATCCCCCCCGAACCCCACCCCTCTCCCGTACGAGCTGCTACCCCACCGCGCGTCCGCTCCACCACCTACTGTCTGTCCGCGACGAGAATGCCGAGGCACAGGTAGAGAGGGAACCCTTCCCCCCGCGGCCACCTTGGGCGAGGGACGAAGGAAAACACCAATGTACTACCTGTCTCACTGTCAAGTACTGATACCGTTGATTCTCGCCGTTGGCTCATTGTTTTATTCTACCTGCAAATTAGAGGAGAAAAACGACATATGAATGCAAAAGTTCCAGTCATGCAGTATGACCATGTGAGCGAATTTTTGTAGTTTTTAACGGTTTTAGTGATTTTTAAGCGCATTTTTTGAAATTTGAGCACTTTTTGCGCATGCCGAAATTTCTAATGTTCAAAATTATGGCATTTAAACTTTTTAAAATCATTTTCAGCAAATGAGATGTTTTGCTTGGCTAGAAAAACGATATCCATAATATAATATTCATATAATATAATACATAGTGGCAAGCATTATTATAATATTATTATAAATAAGCCGGTAGGTAAGAAAGACCGGTACGTACTGCTCCCATTTCATTGACAGTAATCAGACGATAGTTGGATTGCTTGTAATCTTTATGATTATTTGACTAATTCATCATGAAGTGGGTGTTTTAATTAAAGACACCTCCTGGCCAGAGGGTTTTCCTAACCATCCCTACCCTTTCTTGGAGGGGACGAGCAGCCGGTCACGTAGGCCCAAAGTAATGGCTTACATGGAAAATCATCGAAGGAAGAAGGGAGATTTCGTTACTGAGAAGTATAATGCGTTGCAATATGTGGACATTGAGTTGTGAAACATAGGTCCATGCCTAACATGCTTAACGACTTTTTTAACTTACTGCTCCCATTTTATTGAAAATTAGTAAACAGACGATAGTTGGATTGTTTAACGACTTACCTGAGCCTCCATGCTTCTATTCGTCTTTACTCATAAGTTCACACCACAATTGGTCACAGGGTTGCCACCTTATAAAACGTTAATATCCCCGGGAAGGGTTTACGTCACATAGGTCTACAATCCAAGGCGCTGGATTCCAAGAAGGCGGAATGAACTTCAGCCGAACTTACCAGAATGCCACCAACCCTCTGGGGAATCCCCGAAATACACATTCTGTGTTTCATTGGTTCGATCCTTGATCCTAACATTAACAATCCGGGGGTCTGGGGGTGTCCCCCCAGATTTCATTTTACAATGAATGTACCATCATGAACACAAACCACTGGCGGCTAGACACCCCCAACGGCAACGTTTTTTTTTCTCTTCACTACTACCTATTCATGTTTTCATTATATCAATTGAAGGTATGAACCTACTTTTAGCAAGATATTGGGATCTTTTCCGTTAATTCACTACCACCCCTTGCTTGATTCATGTTCTATTGTTCTAAAAACCGTTCCCCAATCATTTTTACGTCCACAGTGGTAAAATAGATCAGAATGCTGTGTATGTTTGGTGACCTGGATGCTCGCAAGCTCGCATCTAAACAATACTTTACATCAAGTAGTCAATACCTAAGTCAAAATTCAGAACAGTTTTACATGTAGGTCAGAATGATGTGTATAGTTTGATGGTCTGGAAGTTCGCAAGCTCGCATCTCAAAAATACATAATCAAGTAGGTAGTCAATCCCTTAGTTTTTTTATTTTAAAAACTTTTATTGCACCGAGTAATCTCATTAACAATATAAATCTGACTTATATTACTACAATACACTATTCAGGGTCTAAGAAGCATAACTTTGTCCCTTGTCTCTCGAACATATCACATTAACTTCCTACAAAAGCTCATGCGGTTTCAAACGCTTAAGGCGTCGAGTTAGATCTTGCACATCCAGGAGCTTTACAGCTTCCTCATTCACATGATCTTTTAGATGAGCAACAGCAAGATGAGCCGTTGCTCGCTTTTTGATCACCTCATTCACACTGTCAACTTGAAGTTCACGGTGGAGTGCCTCATTTCGGAAGTCCCACGGCGCATCAGTGATACATCGTAGTACAGAGTTCTGGAAACGTTGAATGATCTGTCTATTGGTTGGAGCTGTGCAGCCCCACAACTGCACTCTATACATCCAAACCGGCTTGAGTACTTGATTGTAAAGAAGCAGCTTTTTACCAATGGTCATGGTGGGTCGTTGGCCGATTAGCCAATACACCCTTCTAAGTATTATTATTATTATACACCCTGTATAAATATTTACGCACCAGATAGACGATGACATGTATACATTAGAAATATCTTGTAGAAAATGCCCACGCACAGACATTGTCTTTGTGGGTTTTGTGGGACCTATTTTTGTGATGTAGCTTTGTAAAAATATTTATAATTATGGTTTTTGTTATATTTTTTATTATGTCACGTTTGAAAAATGTATACATACATGTTACCTATCCCCCAAAATAAAAGCATTTTATAAAATTAAAAAAATAAAAGTTTCAATGCGAGCTCAGTCCTCTTCTTTTTGACATGTTCCTTCCACCTGAGCTTGGCGTCTAGCGTCATGCCCAGGCATTTGGCTTCATTCGCGTAATCCCTTAGTAAAAATACTGATTAGTTGGACATACAGGTCAGAATGAATGAATGGTAGTGAATTAACGGAAAAGGTCCAGATATTGCTGTAATTGGGCTTACTACACAATACATAAACAAACATTTCAAATAAATACCAACTTATGTATACCAACAGACATCCAATATGAAAATATGAATTTGTAGCAGTAAATAAAAAATAGAATACATTCCAATTAAACACAGGATTAGTAAACCCTATAGATTGAAAATCGATTAATCCCTTTTTCGTAGTTTCGAATTCCAGAACACCAGAACCGAAGACAATTTATTAAGCTAAGTACCAAAAGAACTTGGAACTTTATTTTCTTAGGTCAAACGAAGGGGTATAATGATGACTTTACTTGGGTTACAAGATTGATTAATCAAATCTGATAGAACTTGGTAGATAGGTTGGAGGTGAAATTCGTTGAAAATTTAAATGTTATTCCAATTTGATCATCATTTTAAGACTTATTTTTCCAATTACCTAATTTAAATAAAGCAAACTTACATCTTCCATGTAGTTTTCCAAACGCTCTTGCCATTTTTGAACCTGGTAAAATTTAAAAACAACTCAATCAAAATTGATGTAACACAAACAAAATCACTGAAACAATATTATTTATAATGAATTGGTAGGATTATGGACAAATATTTTATCCCATTCACCAGAGAGAAGTTGAAGAAAAGAGACCTTCCATTTACAACTTGATTAATAACACTGTAAGAGGAAAGAACTCGGGAAATAGATGTGACTGTGTAACGACTAAAGTACTGTACACTAGAGCCGATTTTGGTTTATTGTGTGAGTACGGCGCCGGCGTTCCTTCGAGGCATGAATATATGTTTTTTTCAAGGTCATATTTGTGTGTTAATACCAAAGCTTTTCCTACGCATATTTAATAACATATCCTCTCGACTTTTCGTACGTGCTTAGATAATGATATTATTAAGGCAATAACTATTTGAATAGATTGGAGCTCAAATCGAGAAATATAAACATGCGTATATAATTATAGAAGTATAGGTTGTGGCAACTCGAAATAGGATACGCCGAGGAGTCTGGACGGGCCTTATGACGTACGCAAGCCAAGTAAAACTATGATCATACTCAATTGAAAAAATAATAAACCTTGGTGAAATAATTTGCAGCGTTTTTTTATCAGCCGAACTAAGCCGAATTTAGCTCTGCCGATTCGACCGACGGAAGCGTTTACACTAGACCCGATTTTTCAAACGATTCTGCAAATTTTTGTCAGTTGCCCCTCCGTCGACGTAAAAGATGGACAGCATAGAAGCGTTACATTTGTTGACAGGAAATTCTTTATTAAGATACATTTTGTTGAAAACGGAAGTTAGTGAAAAACGTTGTCTATTTCCACAAAATAGACTATTTCGTGGAAATAGACAACGTTTTTCGGTAACTTCCGTTTTAAAATGGGTTTCCACAACTTCGTCGCGAGTGATTCAATTCAATTCAAAAATGCTTTCATTTGTAGAGTATGATAAATACAATATTTGTTGCAAAGAGGTAAATACAGTAGAATGTGAAAATAGGTATAAGTGGATACATACAAGGTGCGGCAGCATAACTTCCTTTTTTTAAAACTTGATAAAACGCATTGTATGAATCAGAAAATTTTTATTCGTTTTTTATAATATAGGCACATACATAAAGTTTTGTTTTACCCAGTTTTGAAGATCAAATCAGGTAGGTGACGTCCCCCATTCTCCATACACTGAGTAAACCGATTTCTGGCGTTTGTCATGACTCCAGCCAGTATAGCAGGCGTTATGTTGGCAATTTCTTCCTGAATGTTGTTCTTCAAATCTTGTAGGGTCCTTGGACGATTCACATAAACACGAGATTTCAAAAAACCCCATAGAAAAAGTTGGACTTAGGGGACATTTGGTTCCAACAAGACGGTGCAACGGCACACACTTCAAGAGCAGCGATGGCTGTTTTGAGGGAACACTTCCCAGAGCGCCTTATCTCAATTAGGGGCGATTTGGAGTGGCCCGCTCTCCCGATTTGACCCCTTGTGACTTTTTTCTATAGGGTTTTTTGAAATCTTGTGTTTATGTGAACCGTCCAAGGACCCTACAAGATTTGAAGAACAACATTCAGGAAGAAATTGCCAACATAACGCCTGCTATACTGGCTGGAGTCATGACAAACGCCAGAAATCGGTTTACTCAGTGTATGGAGAAGGGGGGACGTCACCTACCTGATTTGATCTTCAAAACTGGGTAAAACAAAACTTTATGTATGTGCCTATATTATAAAAAACGAATAAAAATTTTCTGATTCATACAATGCGTTTTATCAAGTTTTAAAAAAAGGAAGTTAAGTAGAATATTATGCAGAATAGTACATAGAGTAATCTACAAACCCACAAAGGAAATCCTGTGCGTGGGCATTTAGTTCGTACATTTTGTTGGTTGAGCGTAGCGAATGGGTGAATGAGATTTTTGAGGAGAGAGAATCATCCGGGGAGTTCCAAACCTTGTTCTCTAAATTGTTGGAACAACCCATAAAATTTAAAGAATATTTCCGGATGAATCCAGACACTTTTTCTATATTCTCAATGGAATCAGACGGCGAGTAGAGAAATTTTCCAATTTCCGAATTTGTATTTCTCCAGAAGAAAGGCTCGCTGTGACAATCAGGTAAGTGTTTATAAATGTCTTTATACTTACACAACTTTCACTAACTTTCAAGTCATTATTTCAAAATAAAATATTAACTTTTAATCAATCACAATAAATTGGATTGGCAGATTCGGCCGAAAAAATCAAAAATATTTGTTTCGGAATCGGTGGTCGGTAGAGCTCGGTGGAGCTAGGCGGAGTTCGGCAGAGCAGGTCGGGCCTAATGTAAACACTACGGCCGAAGTCCGTTCTATTTTTAACTTTTGTTCACTCCGCCGATATCGGCCGTACTCCGCAGAGTGAATAATCGGCCGAATTCCGGCTCCAGTGTAAACGTTACCTAAGAGATCGAACGAAGCAAGATGTTTGGGATTGTTGATTGTTATTTGTTATGGAAGCCTTACATAAACTATCTCAGCAACAAATAAATTAAAATAGAGTACGCTCGTCATGGATTGTTCCCCCTTTAATGGCCTCACACTATTATAAATATATAAATTATGTATTAAGCCATATTGCCCAATTTTAATGTAGATCACAGTTCAATTTTCGCCGATTTTATAAATTTCACAATATTGCACTGTACGATTTTCTATGAGACATCAGGCAGCACATGTAGGTGGGGAAATCCATATCTTATTCAATAAGGTCGTAGACTAGTTGCATGCGTTGTCGGTAGTGTTTGGAGCACTGGAAAATTACGTGGATTGTGTCTGTGTCATTTTCACCATTACATATGCACTTGGGACTTTCGAGTAAGCCTATCTAATGGAGATTAAATGATTAAATCTCGATGATTAAGTCGTAATCTCGATAAAATTTTTATATATATCCTCCTTGTTCTCCGTTGTAGAACTAGCGGTGTCTTGGGATGTTTGATTGTATCGTTAGACAAAACTCACCTTTCCTCTCTGCGTTTTCTGAATATTTCTTGTTCCATTTGTTGGACTTATTAAGTTTGCTCCTTTTTCTCAAGTCCGAGTGAATCAAGCAGAGTGCCGTAAACGGGGCCATTGCTGCTGCCTTATCTGCCTCTTGATTTGGTTTGATATTTGCATGGGCTTTAACCCTTACAAAATGAAATGAATCAATCAGTTCGCCGATTCAACTGTTTCTATGGTAGCTAGATCTGTGTGTTGACATATTTGTTAGAGGTGTTGAAGAGAGCTTTGACTATTCGAGAAAATATGGAGGTTTGCAGCGTGTTCTGTTGCTGATTTTATGGCTATAAGTTCAGCTGTAAAAATTCCCCCTTCACTTATAACCAATTGTGGCTAGGGAGAATAAAATGAATATCTTACAGCCCAAAAATATTGATACCTCTGACAGGGTTCGAACTCGTGTTCTTATCACTATGGGGGAAATTTACCTTTAGTTGCAACACTCGAACGGGTTGAGCTATGAGGCCAATGAAACCAAACCTCTTCGACTGTGGGTTATTTTCCTTGATCATAACCTTTGAGTATTAATAAGATGGAGGGCCATTGCTCTGAATTCAACACTGTTCCCCCGTCAAGGCATACGTGCCACTACTGTCGCGTTGGCTTTGCAATTGACCCGTTCCCGCCACGCTTTTTTCAAATTCAAATGACAAAGCAGTTCATTGTAATTTAAGTTTCGTTTGATATTACTTATTATTGTTACATTTTAGTATTAATTATGTATGTAGACATAACTGTCTAGATGTTAGTATGTTCATACTTTGGTTCCCATGCCCAAATCTTGGTGCCTCCTATTTCTTTTTTTTTTTTTTTTTTTTGGGACACACAGAACAGCTGATCTACCTTCATCAAACATCCACTAGAGTGTACTGGCGTCATTTCAACACTCATTCCCACAGTGTGAAAAATATGAAATATTATTGGTTTTAATAAGCGGTGTTCATGTACGGTGCACAATTAGGATATAAATCTTAAATAAGAAATATGTCCTAGGTATACAATCCTCATTCATTCACCAAACTCAACATCGCATCTTACATCAGCTGATCAGTGTTCGGCCATTTTGCCCCTGGTCAATTCAAAAGCCAAACGACAGTAGTGGCACGTATGGTTTGACGGTCTGAAACATCACTAATAGCCCTCCATCTTATTAATACTCAAAGATCATAACAAATACAACTAGAGCTTCGTTCTCAGTGCGCGTTCTGACAGTTCTCGAGCTCATCAGAACTGGGACGGGAAATCCCGGGGCGTTCCGGAACTTGTGGAACCGCGTTCTGCACTGTGAACGATTTCAGAACTTGGAAGTGGAATAACCTGTGTTGTTGCTTGTAACCTCACTCAACTCGTGTTACCTTCTGGTGCTCCTTTTCAGAATATTTTTAGTTCCTGTGAATATATCACTTATTATGCCCGTGAATATTACTTAACTATTACCCCACAGCACTTTAAAAAAAAATCCTTGATGACTGAGTAGTATATTTGAAAAAATTTGAGTTTCGTGGATGTAGACGAGATCCAACTATAACTTCAATGTCGTCCTCATCTTTTACAAACCAAATACCATCGTCAAAACTATCGCTTTCCGAATTTGAAGAGCTAGTTGACATTTCGATCACAGAATAGGTAATTACACTAACGCATAGAGACTAAAATTATGATTAAGTATGAATTCGATGAAGAAGAAGAGAGTTGTTTACTCCATGAGATCCCAAAAAATTGTGAAATGCGCATGCGTTAACTACGTCCTTGCGTTCGAGTTCCGACAGTTCCAAAAAAATGGGGACTGTCAGAACCGTTCGGAACTGGGTTCAAAAAACACTGCGAACGCTGAACTCGGCATTCTTGGCGTTACGGAACTGGGCGTTCAGGCACTGCGAACGACAAAACTCGACTGCACTTGCCCACAACCGTTCCAAACTCGCAGAACGCACACTGAGAACGAAGCTAAGATAACGAAAGCACGGAACATGAACGGGAGATGCAAACTATAGTTGATAAGCAGATTAATTATTGGTGTAGTAATGTATTGTGTGCAAGAAGATATAATGTCATTAAGCATGAAGCGGAAGTACCATGGAGGGAGATGTTATGGGCGTATGTTAGTATTACATTAAAAGTTAATTTTTGTTCCTTCACCTTCTTTCTGTGTGTTGTAATTATCTGAATTTATATAGTCAGTGGGTTATACCTCCCTGAGTAGCATAAAATGCGGTTAAAGTGCTTTGAACACCCAAGCAAACTAAATAATGTAAATAACTGTTACCATGGAACTGGACCAGTTGTTCGGTGAGAGTGCTGAGAGTGTGTCCCTGAAACGCTTGTCAAGTGCCCCATCCGCCTGCAATCACGTCACATACTTGCGGACCATGAGTGAGGCAGAAACCATAAGTAATGTGAATGAAAAATGGCCATAATCGATCTCTCCTACAGAAAGTCTATCATACTGAGTTCAGCCACTATTCTTTGAACACACTACTATTCTTTGAAATTAGTACTTCGATTCTTTTAGAACTCATTAATTTAGGAAATCCTACACGTAGAAAGACTAAAATAAAATGAGTAGCTTTGAAAATATATTAAGAATGTTTCATTTAAGGCACTGATCGCCTATTGCGTTACAGGCTTGCAAATATGATTTATAAACAAGATCCCAACTGATCATTTATATAATTCCAACATAAAAAGGATTATCATCAACGTGTCTCTATTAATTATGCTCAGAGCGTTTACCTGTCCTATAAATGCAAATAAACATTAATCCAACCAATTCCTAAGGCTTAGTAACATCACTTACATCCTCAATTAAAAAATCCATCAGGGTACCAGTTGTTTTTCTGCAACCATCATCCGTGGATATCTGCGGAAAAAATGGGAAAATTGAATTACTTCGCATTTTAAATACGACTGGTGAATTTTTGCAAAACAGCAAGTTCTATAGAAAAAAAATGTAATTTATTTCACCAAAGTTTATTATTTTTCTGTGTATATAAACCTACTGCACAGAAAAATGCTCTTTCCGTAGGTAGTTCATTAATGAACTTGAGATAATGCAACACAATATTGTTTTCTTTCACTCCCACGCTGTAATTTTGTCGGTTTCCCCAAACCTCATGGCAAAAGTTCGTGGACACCGGTTATCTAGAATGAAACAGTGTGCGAGGGCTCTTAGCGAAAAGGCGGGACAGGGGGATAGGGAGACTGATGTTGTGAGGTCCCACTTCTCAGTCTTAAGATGGTGTAACTGCCCAAAAATATTTGATACCTCGACAGGAGTTCGAACTCGCGTCGTTACAACTACGGGAAATTTCCCATAGTTGCAATACTCCAACGATCTGAGCTATGAGGCCAGGGTGATCAAACCTCTTTGACTGTGAGAGTTATTTTCCTGGAGCGTAACATTTCCCCGGAGTCAAATACCAGCCGTCTCGGCTGGTTTGGGGTCGGACGAATGACGAAATGAAACTGCAGGCCGCTGGCTCAGCAGATGCTCGCTGGAACAAGTCAGCAGTCAAGCAAGGTCATTGTCACGGTGTGTTTTGACTCAAGTGAGTGAGGAAGTGAAAGGTGCTAACGACAGGAAATGTGATGTTTACAGTCTTTAGGCTCGAGAGAGATTTAATTAATTATTGTTTAGTATGATTTCGGGTCCTACATCGACTGCACCACAGTAACGGCCCAAAAATATTTGATACCTCGACAGGAGTTCAAACTCGCAAACTCCCGTTACAACTATGGGAAATTTCTCGTAGTTGCAATACTCCAACGATGTGAGCTATGAGGCCAGGGTGATCAAACCTCTTTGACTGTGAGAGTTATTTTCCTGGAGCGTAACAATGGGTATCAACTTCAGATTTCGAAACAACACCTCTGATCCGAACATTTCGACTCAAGACCTCATAGAGCTCCTAACATTGTACCCTTACAAACTGGTTTCAGGAGAGCGATCGTGAGAATAGAGTGTACCTCCGATTGTATTGAGTTATCCTCATAGTATCGCAAGAGCAAGTGGAAGTTCAAAGGTAAAGAACGGTGCAACTTGGTCTTATCCACACTTGTCTCACTCCCCTCCGATTCCTTTGATGCGCCAGGGTAAACCACCAACAAGCGGATCAGCTCCATTCCGTTCATCCGAATCTCATTCTATGATGTTGCCACCCCGTGCCTGGGATTAGATCGGTTTGGGGGAACAGAAAGGTTACAGCACTAGACATTTATCTTCGTAAAAAGTTTAATATTCAACGGATTCCAAGAGTTAAAGTTCACCAGTTCAATTCTCTCCCGCTCTCTTTGTACCACCCCAACAATTCATCAACTCCTCAATCACATACCCCTTATCGTTCTTTCCACTCTTTCCCACCCTTCCCCTCACAGTTCTTCCATCCTTCCTCCTCCCAATCTTCCCATTTCATACATATTCCCCTTCATATACCAAAACCTCCCACTATTACATGAGTGGCGGCGTCTGTTCCTTTATCCCTAGCCATTCTTTCCACCAATCCAGAAATGTGAAAAGGTGAAGGGAGGGAGGTGAGTGGCTCACCCCTCCCCCTTTTGGTTTATTATTTCCAATAATATGCCTATGTGATCGTGTAGCAAAAAATTTTTTAATCTTTGTCACTTTACGTTTCAAGGAGCGTAGAATCCAAATTTGAAATGTCCGTCCGCCGTTCGCCGTCCACCGCTCGGGCCATAAAAGGCCTAAGAATTGACTTAAAAAACCCGTTCTTTCGCACATAGACTCCATTTGGGGTCTAGTTGGTCCTAACGTTTAACGATCCCGATCGCTTTACTCGCATAGATGCTATGGGCCAAAAACGGGCGAAAAAGTGTCTTTTTCGAGGCTTTGAGTGTTAGACGTGTTAGGCGCACGCCTGGCACGCTTGGCAGGGGGTCACGGTTGAGGTGAGGGGGGGGGAGCGGGGGGTGGAGTGAGAGGAGGCGCCGCAGCACCTTGTGGTGCATGGGGTGACCAGGGGCGTAGCAGAGGGGTGTAGGAGAATGGATATTTATTACTTTTACGTGTTATACCCATATAATACACCGCGGCACCATGAGGTGGGTACAGCGTTCCTTCGAGGCATGAATATATGTTTTTTTCTAGGTCATATTTTTTGTGTGTTAATACCAATGCTTTTCCTACGCATATTTAATAACATATCCTCTCGACTTTTCGTACGTACTTAGATAATGATATTATTAAGGCAATAACTATTTGAATAGATAGGAGCTCAAATCGAGAAATATAAACATGCGTATATAATTATAGAAGTATAGGCTGCGGCAACTCAAAATAGGACGCCGAGGAGTCTGGGCGGGCCTTATGACATACGCAAGCTAACTAAAACTACGATCATACTCAATTGAAAAAATAATAAACCTTTGTGAAATAATTTGCAGCGTTTTTCCACTCACATTTCCTTTCGACCCAGCTCCCTCCCAAACTCTCCGTGCACTTGAAGATGTAAAGGAGGGAACTGAACTGCTCTCTCTATCCCTCTCTTCCTGTACATGAGTGTCCCTTCTACTTTACTTTGGGCCCTTTTACCAGTTGGAGATGGAGGTAACCGGATCCCTATTAAAGGATCTTAGAAGTGGGTGAACAGGTGGGAGTTACCCCCTGAATTTAACAGTTCTTAAGCTTGGTTTACACTAGCGAAACTCCCTTGTGAAAGTCACTTGAGTGAAAATTATTGGCATCAAGTGAAATTTTGCACTAAAAAAAAAACAGCGCAATTCAGGGAAATAAATTTGGTGGCCAATATGGTAGTTGGTTCATCACTCGCACACCACCTTTACACATAGCGAAACTCGTTGTTTAGAAAACCCGTTTGACCTCCAGCCCACAGCAAGAGCCAAGAGGGCTGCGAACTAACAAGGTTCGCCACTAGGAGCGGTAGCGGCGAAGGACCTAAGGAACATGGGGGTTGACATGACTATCCCCTAGTTGATACCTTGGGTCACTCCTTTTCCCTCGACAATTCGTTTCCCTCACCATCAATCTCATCAATACTGATCAAAAATGAGAATTATACCTATTAATAATAAAAAAATAATTAAAATATAGAAACAATAACAAACAAAAAAACCGACAAAACAACAAACCCAACTTGTGTCTCTCCCGACTGCCATTATCAGCAACAAACATGCTGCGACCTATCGCAAAATTATTTTGCAAAGTGCTGCGCCCTCAAGTTTCTCATGTTCATTACTCCAGGGGTTGTTGAAACTACATTTATAGCATTTACTGCGACTATATGTCGCAAAGATCTTGAAAATGGATTTAAAAAGTGGTTTTGAGGGAAGGTAGTTGTCGTGTGATCTACTGGACTAATTCATGGACGAGTTTGGCTAGTAGGTTTGAGATTCCTGAGGCATTATTCAGTATTGACGACGTTGGTAAAATGTTGAACGCAGTGGATTAGCTCAATTCCTTCTAAGCTACGAGTTCATGAACGGAGGCATTTCAAGAACTTATCCTAACCATTTTATTTTTAGTACCTACTCAAGAACCAATTTTCAAGGTGCTTCAAACAAGCCATACACAGATAATTACGCCACCAAATATCAATATTCTAGCTACATAGGCACTGTAAAAAGTAAGGTTTTGAGAAAGAATAATTCAATGTAAGAATCGATATGAATAACGTCGCGAATGCGTAAATCCAAGACTCACGATTTAGGTTGAATGCCCCACTTCTTTTGTTTGCATTGTAACTGTTCATGTCAGCAAAACACAAAATGGGGCCAACCGCCATACCTGATAACAAGGGAAAGGTCCCAAAATTGCAATGAGTTGATATACCTAACTACCGACAGAGGCTAAAAACGAACGAGCAAAAAGTATGCCCCGCATAATATAACGAGCAAATTCCTGTGCCTATCTACGTATGCAATATAGCAACATTTTTTCAGCTCGAAACAAATCGTATTATTAGAAAATCAAGGAAGACTTATGTAACAAAACATCTTCTGTGAAGTTTCCATGACACATCCTACGAATTTTTCCATTAGGATAATAATAGTCAAAAATTAATGAGGTAGGCACAAGTTACTTTTTTCGTATTTTCTGCGAAGATTGAGAAACAAAATCATTAAAATTTATAAATCGTACCTCTGGCATGGGATCCAAAACAAAACTTGAAGATCCGTCTTTTCGGTTTCTGTTCAACCGGTCCTGAACGAACAATTTCATTTCGTCCTCCTGCATTTTGCATCGTTTCACGGGAACGAATCTTGGGTGATGAATTTAAATAATAATCTGAAGAAATAATAAAATACCTGTGTGACTAATATGTTTATAATCACAATGGGAATCACAGAGCAAATGCTTGAATAAAATGCAGATTGAATCGATGACGTGACTTTGAATTTCAGGCATTTCACGTCAAAGTTTTTGTTATAAAAGCGGAAGGTTGTTCGTCTTGAACAGCATCTATATGGATGCTACATCGACATGGATGTACATGCTGCATCGTCCATGGACCACATCATTCGTGAAAATGCCTTTCGGAGCCAATTACAGCTTAGAAGTAGCCGTAGCCCTAAAAGGCGGACTCCGAACGACTGGTAAAACCTCCAATCAGCTTTCGATATGCCAAGTTTTCAACACTATCAAATCGATGTCTGAACATCGATGCAAATAGTCAACGCCATCCCATTGGTCAAAATGCTTCGTATCGTAATGGACACAATGTGCACAACAAAACCATACTCCGAGAAATTATACTAAATATATAATTAACCGATAATTTGAGTAGACATGATAAAAAAACAATTTAATATCTTCCCTTTTAGAACCGGGAAACTAATGATGCGGTTACATAGACTAGGGTTATTTTAGCCGTTTTGTTGGTCACTTGTCACGTTTCTTTAAGAAACCAACTCCAATCCATCGTGGTTAGACAAACAACATACGCAAATTTGGAAGCGTTTTTTGTGGTTTACGTTTGGTGTATTTACGTGCCGCTTATCTGTATCTGTATAAAGATTTCCCGTTCATCTAGATTGGTGTTTTCGAATTTTGACAGTTGCTTAGTAATCATTCACTCGTTTTGCGTCGAACTTGTGATAGGCACGTTGTAGGGTTCCAGTGAAACCAGGATGTCGGGAGGTAAGACGGCGTGTAAGCCCGGCTCAAATCCCAAGGACATCAAGAGACACGAAAGACGGAAGCAGAGGATGAAGCGGCAGCTCGCCGCGGGAGCCAGACTCGAGTCGAGTCTCGATATTCACAGCATGGTCGAGAAGGCGACGAGCGAAGCTCTTGGCGAGCTCAAAGAGGGAGATATCATTACCGAAGAAATGGTCGCTCAGTTGGAAGTCAGGCTCAGAAGGTTTGTGAATTGGTCGTTGCCAGTTGATAAGAAATTAAAGTTTAGGAAACTCATCAAATTCTTATATTAGTCCATTTAAATAAAATCTGCAAAAGACACTAATTTGTCACTCGACTTGTATGTTATGAAATTAATGACAGCATTAAGGGAATTGTATGTTGCCTAGAAAACGTCAGTATATTGATTATAATAGAAGATCTGTGTTAATGTTCAAAACTACTCCTGGCTTGTACTACAGCTATCTGGTATTAAATCTATAGGGTTATTTCCGCTAGTAGCAGGGTGGTCCCCAACTGGAAAAGTCAGGGAAAACCACCAAATGTCAGGGAATTCTTTAAATGAAAACTTGGTGTAATAATTTAAAGCGTTTTTAAGTATATTATAACTCCTAAACAATCAAACTTCAATAGTATTTTATCATACTAAGTACATATTATTTCATAGGTGAGTTTTACGAATGACAAAAATAATTATGAAGAGTTGTGGTTAAACTGTTGAAAAGTAACAACGCTACACGCACATAAAAGGTGAATGGATATACCATTGGCTTCCCTGGTAACTACATCACCTAGAGCAGGGGTGCTGAAACTTGAACTGCTGGCGATCTACCTCAATATTTTTAGACTACTTACGATCGACTCTGAGAGGCTGCAAGTATGTGTGATGCAGGGTTGTCGTACATACACGATACACCCTAACTACCTAGGTAGGGTGTACCGTAGCATATATAGATATTAGCTTTCCGCACAATTTACATTATTTTAGTCAAGGTTTGGGTTAGGTTTACTTAAGTTCTTCTCTACAATATCAATGAAAAAACTCCTAGTTATTCAAAATTGCGAGTTTATTCGTTGTTACAAAACAAAAGAGTTACATATATGGTGTTAAACTCAACTAAGGAGTGACTTTGGATGTTGAAGCGTGGCACTGCATGTCCTCAGCATACTTTTCATAAGATGGTGCGTAACCACTGAGTGCCAATCGCAAGCATGATGACATATGATCGTCAGTTAGTCGATTGCGATATTTTGACTTAATTATCTTCATTTCAGAAAATGCAGACTCGCACAAGTAAGTTGACCCAAACATTGCCGTCAGTTGAAGGGCGATTTGCCTTAGATTCGGATATTTATCTTCAGATATAAAACACCAGAAATTTGTATCAGATGCTGTAGCTTTGAGATGTATATCTGATATAATCTGCACCAACTCATTTACAGCAGAACATGAGTTCATATTAAACTGACTTGCTACTTCAGTAGCTTATTCCTCAATGTTTTTACATGAAAAAGGATAACTCATAAATGATGCTATATTTGCCAATTTACTGCAATAATAATAACGCATTTCGAATTGTCCCAAAATATTTGATAATTCAGCCTCATACGTATCATAATTCAACTGAGGAATCCTTGCTTTCAAAGACGGAAAATGTTTCAGATCCTTTCTTTTCAGTTGATCTATCATAAGTTGCAATTTACTTTTGAATGCGTTTACTGCGCTAATCATATCAATAATAGTTTTTCCTTTACCTTGAAGCTCCAAGTTAATGGTGTTTAAGTGCATTGTGATGTCAATCAAAAATGCCAAATCAGTCAGCCATTTTTCGTTTTTCAACATCTCAGTGTCATCACCTCTTTCGTCTAGAAAAGCTGTTATTTCGGGCAATAATTCTTGAAACCTTTCTAGGAATTTTCCGCGACTCAACCACCTGACGTCCGTGTGAAGAACTAAATCAGTGTGTTCAGCTGACTCCCTATCTTCCAACTGCAACTTAAAGAGCCGCCGTTGCAAGCTATGTGCACGGATGGAATTCACAATTTTTGTTGCAATGCCCATAATTTCCTCCGTGTTTAAAACTTTTGAACACAAAACTTGTTGATGTATAATGCAATGGAATGAAAAACAAATATTGGTAGCTTGTAGTTTTTTACAAAATTGATGAAAACGTCATATATATCTTCGCCATGTGTCTTCCCCTTCAGAGGAATGACTGTCAAAAATTCTTCCTTAGCCAACATGTCATTGAAAACCTATGTTTAGTTACCTACTTATTTGCAATTTGTTTCAGATCTACTCAAAAAGAACTCGCGATCGACCGTTTGAGCACCCCTGACCTAGAGTAAACCATTTGTGAGAAAAATCAACTGAGTATTGAACTAGGGAGAAAAAACCTAGCAGAGTAGTGAATTGATCCAGTAAGAGTCCCAAAACTAGTTTTGGTACATGAGCTAGGACTTCTCAGGAGGGTTAAGGAGGGGAAAATTGGCCCATTGGAATGTGGAGTCGTGTGTTATAAATTCACAGAGCAACTTTCCAACGAGCGATTTTTGTGGGATGGGAAATCAGGAAGTTATCCTCTCTCTGGCAACGGTTGGTAGTAGGTGAAAAAAAGCGTGACATTTTTTGCTGTCGGACGAAAATTTTTCATTATCCCCAGAGCTAAGAAATCCATGTAAGGAAAAATGTACTTCAACAAATAGCTTCAGGTCACAAATTGAGAGACCATAAAATATTGAATTAAAAATCAATTAAAATGAAAAAATTAAATAAAAAATTAGAGTCATGCCGCATGATCGTGTAGGTGAATTTTCGTAAATTATCGTATTACATTTAGGTTAAATTGTTATGATATTTGAGCACTTCAAGGGCAATGATATTGTTAAATGTAAGTAGACATATAAGTAGTCTGTTGTTTTTCTTTAAATTATAATTTTCGTTTTAAAAGCATTAAAGGTATGAGAAAAAAAATTTTTGAATTTGATATTTTTTGTCAGGAAATCTGAAGTTTGGTCAGGGAAATTAAAAATTTCCATTTGGGGGCCACTCTGTTAAAGTTTAGGAAACTCGTCAAATTCTTATATTAGTCCATTTAAATACAATCTGCAAAATATACTAATTTGTCACTCGACTTGTATGTTATAAAATAAATTACAGCATTAAGGGAATTGTATGTTGTTTAGCAAACGTCAGTATATTGATTATAATAGAATATCTGTGGTGATGTTCAAAACTACCCTTGGCGTGTACTACAGCTATCTGGTATTAAATCTATAGGGTTATTTCCGCTAGTAGATATGGTAAAATTATCATTTTCGTCACTAGCAAGTTGAGAGTAGGGGGGCTCCCGGTACTCAACTTGCTAATAGCGACGGACTCCTCCAAAGTATGTAAATGATGATTCTTCAGCCATTTGTTTACCTTTACCATTTTCAGGAGGTTGTACGTAGCAGGTTTGTTTCCACTGTTGCCCCTGAGCAGGTTCAGTTCAGAGCAAGGGCACCTCCAAGGCTGTTCAGTTCATATGGCAGCGGAAACGCTCGAGGACATGTTCTGGGTAGTAACCTAGGGGATATGTACATGAATATCCATGAAAATGGAGTCACGTTTGCGGAACTTTAGCTAACAAACCTTTGTTTTCATGCCCTGCGACGTCCGACATTCTGCTGTTGTTCTGTTTGAGGTTGTAGAAGTTTGAGAAAGGATATATTTTTATATCCGAAGTTCCAAAGAGCGCATGCGCGGAGCAAGCTGGTCTTCTTCCTTTTGTGTAGAAAGTTCGTGTTCGGGTCATGTTCATTGGGCAGCGAAAACACCGATTATCTTGCACCAAATATGAACTAGGGGACTGTAGAAACTCCTTTTTCTTACTCCTTCTTCACTGCGCAAGCACAGTGGGATCAGTCCTAGAGGAGAAGTTCCGACAACTCTGTGGGTTTGGTTGAACAACTAAATTTGGTTAGGACATTACCTATAGGTTGGCATTAGTGATGGGAGGAGTAGTTCACTAAAAGGACTGGGACTGGTTTCGCTCACTCCCGGGAAGAAGCTTTGTTCTTCTCTCTCTACTCTGCCTGTCTGGCATGATTACGATTTAGGTCACTCGTATGCGGTTTACGATTTGGGAGTCCTGTACGATGAGCAGCAAAGCTTTTCTGGCCATAACAAGTGGCTCAAATCGAGCAAAGGGTGCCCTGGGCTTTTTGAAGCGAAACACCGTGAAGTTCACCAGCATTTCAGCCATTATAGCTCTCTATAAAGTACTTGATCTGTCGGTATTGGAACATGTAGATCTGATGCAGATGTGTAGGAAAACTCTCAGGGTGGGGTTATTTTGGGCCCCAAGCACCGAAGCCTGGCTTATTGTAGTTTTCTGAGAGTTTTGCATTTAATCAAAGAGATTCAGCCCTCTGGTGAGGGATGTGAGTCCTTTGATTAATTGTTCGCTTCGAATAGACATCATTGGGGATTGTGCCCCAAAGAGTTCAAATCTGCGATAGGTGAGTGCAGGGCACTCGAAGATTATGTGGGGTACTGTTTCGTCTGTCTCCTCGCATAGTCTGCACAGGGTTGAGTTTTGTGTGACCCCTATGCGGTGTAGGTGGAAACGTTGGGGTGCAAAGCAGGTTATAAGGCCGACTATTGTTTTAAGTTCCCTACGGTTTTTCCTGAGAAGTCCCTCAGTAAGTTTGGTGTTGGGTTCGGCCACCATGAGCTTGCTGTGGACATGTCCCTCAATATTGGACCATCTTCTTGTGGTCTGCTGGTCAACCCACATGTTGATGATCCTTCTGAAGGTGATATTGGAGTATGCATGGACCATCTTTCCGACGAATGAGAACATACTGAGGATTCGCCTGTAGAATTTCCGCTTCTTCAACTAAATCGTCATATTTACTGGACGGTACATTCCGTTTAACAAATACTGGTACAGGAGTGATAAGCCATGTAGGTAGAGATTCGCCATTCGTGGTTCGACGAGGAAAACTGAAAAACCTTTCATTTGTTGCCGTGTAGAGTAGGGATCTGACCGAGTGCAGGGCTCTTGAAGTACCTCTTCCCAATCGGCGGTTGGAAGCTTGTTATTGTGAATGAGTATATAGCAAATAAAATTGTTGCACTTCAGTCTAGTGTTAGATACAACAAATACCAAACTTGAGCCTTGTATTTACTATAAACGATTGCTCAATACTAATGAAACAATTTATAAAATGATTCAAGTGGTAACGAGTCTTCAGTCACAAATGGGATGGTCGGGTTAATAAATATGTAACTGAATTCATCAGAGTAGTGAGATTTCGCACTAGATATTTCAATCTAAATTTTATCTGGTATCCTCCTTGTCTTTGTTATGTGTTATTTTGAAATGAAAAACCACAAAATTTCACAGTAATTCTCCATTTTACAGCGCTCTGGCGAACGTCGTCGATGAAGTTGCCCAAGTCGCCAAAAAAATCGTCGTCCCCTCCTGCTCTGGATTGACCCGTTGAAACCAAACGAAACCGGAGAAATCAAGTTCCTCTCTACACAAGCTCTCCTTGCATAATATTATTTCCTAAACTTGACCAAAATTACGTCATTTTAATGTGAATGATAAAAGTGACAGTCTAGTGATTTAGTATCTAGATGAATGCCTATTGAAATATTCTATTCCAAAGGCAATTATGTTTCAGAATCCTTGCGCAAAGAGGGAAAAATCTAAGTTATTTTTATTTTTAAATATCACTCATTACGAAGAGTGCAAGTGCTCTTTGCTTGTTGAGTTTTGAGGTTAGTGTTCTTGAATGTTTTAATTTGAAAACTTATCTATGCTTGGATTGGATTGGAATGGAATGTAAAAGTTACGAAGCACAAAAAAGCTCAATTTAATTTTCCGATCAAAGACTAGTTGAATGTGGGTCTAACCTCTATGTAGTACATTTTTCAGAATCTGGATACTCTCTTCACAACTGCGTCGTGTGTAAGTTCATCTATGGTTACCTTACCTAATTCATTATATTTTTTCTTCTTCATTTACGACTAAAATGAGGGATATTTTTAAAAACAACCAATTTCGTTTTAGTATATTAGGAGAATTTAGTAATTTAATGAGCAATACATAATTCCATTTAAAAAACCTATCTAGAACTCGAATAGCTAGGATTGAAAAACTCAAAATGCGGAGATTTTTTATCATTTAATAATGATTAATAGGACGTTTCCATTTGTTTTCGTCACGTCAAGGTGGGGTTTTCTATTGATTTTCACGTACCATCAATGCGTTTCTAGGGAAGTGTAGCTCCCTTGGTTTTCATAGCAGGAAAATCGTTCGACACTTTTAGGAATGCTCCCATTTTATCACAACATCTCATGGTCCCTTAGCCTCTGTGGTGTCAAGGAAAGCTGATTTATTTCGCTTAGTTATAAACTAATATTGCTAAGTAACCATAATGAACTAATAATGTGTAAAATTAATCATTATTAAATGATCTGACTGTATTTTAATGATAGCTTAATTGAGTTAATTCCACTATTTGAACTTTCTGGTCAATGACGTGGGTCTGCAAAGCGTGAAGCGATTAGCTGACCCAACCTCTCGACGTATATTCCTTATATTGCACCTTTTGGAAAGCTTTTACTGAAACCACATAAAACAAATAATACTATTTTAACGTGGAAATGATCGATGGATGGCTTCTGATAGTTGCTACTTGTTCTGTGGATGTTGAGGTTCAGTGTTGAGTGCATAAGCACCCAATATTCTCTGTATGAAAAATTCATCCAAGACAGCCATGATTACAAGAAACAAATACACATTCAACTGTTGGTAATATTGTAATTTTGAGGTGTCAGATACATTTTCTGGGATGTTTCAGATTGCAAAATACTTTCTTTGCCATGCCTGCCTCATTGTTGACTCCATTTTTATCCATCATTTTTTGACGAAAACTTTGTCCTTTTTTTGTGCTTTCATTATAATAAACCATTGTAACGGACTTTGGTCGCCCCCAGAGGTGCAATGGGGCCTAAATCTGCCGAGGGGAGTGTGACAGTACCATAATAAATACAACTCGTGCTAATAGCTCATACTCGTCTTGGCTCGTGCTAAGATTGATTTTCCGGTTCTCGGATCCTCTTCTATCGCCAAACACAGCATTCCAAGAACCCGAGAATGACCCGTTCAACCTGTCGCGAGAGCCATGGATACACGCGCATTCTCTTGGAATTGACGGGAATTGTCACACTCTTGAAGCAAAATTGTTGAATTTAGGGACTTAGTCACTAACTATCCTACCATTTGGAATTATCCTTCCGGTAGTGCAGTCCTTAAATCAAAAGTAATACTGAATAACCGCTCTCATTAGAAAGTAGGCAAAAAAGTCTTCTTTTGGTCTTAATGAATTTGGCCAGTAAGAGATAAACGACAAATGAATTATTTTGGTACTTGCCATTGAAAATCGTGGGATTGTATATTTTCATAGCCAAGTTGATACAAAGAAAGAATGAAATTGCTACAAGTTAGCTACAACGAAAAGAAATAAAAATGGATCCAAATATTTGAGTTTCTATTTGAATAACTCTAAATGGGTTGCATGTAAATTATGAATTTTTGAATCTGGTTATTATTCATTTTATAAAAACATTTTTAAACTTTTATACGTTTTCAACAAATTTTGAACATTTGTAACACGATTTGTTATCGCAAGAAGTTAGATTTGTGTATGTTTAGTTACAATTCACCTCTTCTCAAACGATTGCTCAACTGATGGAGAAGACATTTTCGTAAGCTCTCATTTTTTATGACTCGAATCTAATAATAGTTAGGTATATTAAAATAATACCGACAAATTTGTTCAATCGAAATAAGAACGAAATTTTTATGGTATAGTCTTGGTAATACCGTTTTTTGGTTGAAAAGGTGGAAACTGTGCCATTTTCAAGTCAGCTTGTACTTTGTTGACCACCTTGTTTGTTGAAGTATGATTTGAAAGCTATTTTTAGTAGGTACCTCTACCTATGTATGTAGTATATATATGTTTGTCAACACGCTTGGAAAGCAAATTAATTGTAAATATGTATGACGTACTGTAACAGAAGACATGATAATTTGCTGCGTGAAAATATATGTCTTTATCACAACTTGAAGTTCAAAGTACAAAAAATAATTTTAGATTCCTAGATAATCGTATTTACGTAAAAACGAGCTGTGTAGGTAGTGTCATATTTTTCCTATTATTATAAAACGATAGGTACATTAAGTTTTTAATTATTAGTATTTTAATTTTTCAATTGCTTGTAACATGATCATCAATTACATTAATATCCCAGTATATTTCTTTTAGGTATTTTTTTCTTATGGATTTTTCATTAAATATTACATCACCCTTATTTTGATATACGGAACATGTTTGAGGTACCTATGTTTAGGAAAAGCTAACCATCTTTGATAGGTAGGTACCCACTTAATGTCTCATAATTTCCTATCTTTATGTTCTTATGATTGATTAAAACTTCTTAGGTTGTAGCAAAGTTTTAAAATACCATCTCGTCTAATAAAAACATGATTGCTTTATGAATTCTTATAAAGGTTAGTTTTCGTTTCATGTGATCTTCGTATAACAACTACTTTTTTGAAATCAATAGGATGTTATGAGAATAAAATAATTACTTCAATCTCTTGTGTTTCTTTTGTAATTTTACCTCTTAAAAACTAAGAACTTCCAGTCATGCAGCATGACCACGTATGAGCGAATTGTTCGTAATTTTTTCGTTCCATATATATATATATATATATATATATTTTTTTTTTTTTTTTGGCACTTTGAACGCAAATAAATTGTTAAAACTATACATTTTATACCTAAAACGTTGTTTCTAATATTGATCTTTATCGACAATATTTTTGGAGTTTTACCATTTTGACAACAAAATAGGTACCTACTTTTAGGAATAATTGCACTTCTTGGTTCATCAGCTCCAATCCGAGAACGAAATAAGGTACCACAATTCTGGTTTCACCATCGTGTTCAACGCTAAAAAGCCTGGAAAAAAATTGCTAAGTACCTACCCATAACCTACTTTTTTTCTGTTTTTTATTTGCTTAAAACTTTGTATTAGTCACCCCAAAAACGCTCTCCAAGTTTCACATCGATATCTCAATGTGTTTAAAAAAAAACAAATTGTGAGGGGGGGGGGGGGGGGTTGCTTTTGGAACACCCTGTAGGTATGACATTCCAGACGATAAATAACTCTCCATAGGTTTACATAAAACTCCGTTCTTGCGTCAACAAAATCAAGCTTTCCGAGTGAAAGCGGTCAGAAATTTTTAGCACATTAAACTGTTCAAAACGGAAACAAAAATCTAAACAACGGCTAAAAATCGTTGTTTATTTATGTGACTGTGCAAGAGAAATATGGGAGCTTACCTTGCCATAGTTTTTCTTTTCTTCAGAAAAACGAAGATTGGGTCAAAAATTGACTTTTTAAAAATATTTTTTTCAAGTCCCAAAACCATCCCTCTTTCCCCAATAATCATCAAAACTTGAAATTAATACATGATTCATTGTATTTATAATAGCGAATAACTGCAGCTTTGCAAGTCTGCTGAAAATATGCAATTGTCGGGCCCCGTTTTTTTCAAAATTTGAAAAGTCATACATTTTTATTGGAAAATGATAGAAAAAATCCCCGAAAACTAACGTGTTCAGCATAATGTGGAGAAAAATAAATGAAAATATATACTCAGATTTGACCTGTGTCCCATGCACGGTAACATATATTGTTGGGGCTAATTGGGAGGCTCTTGTGAGATCGTTGCAAAATCCAGATACAGCGTAGGAAAAACAGATAAACTCTTGAAGACGCCTAGACTTTTGACCTTCAAAAACACCTAGTGACCTTAAAAAAGTTCGTTTCGAGCAAGTTTTTGCTCAGACCGTTTCCCATTAAAGTACGAAGTAAAAGGCCGTTTTTTGCGAACTTTATGTGTAAAATGACATAAAATTCAAAAGTTCGGCTGTAAGTCAATGGGGAAAGGTCTCAGCTAAAATATGCTCGATAGAACTTTGGAAAGTATTTAATCTTGAGTAGAATGAGCTTCGGCAGACTGAAATCAGACCGATATTAACGCCATTTGGTGATTTTTAAGGGCAAAATTCAAGAGGGGGGGGCTAGCCCAAAATTAGGCCGATTTTTAATTGTTTGTAATTCGCTTATTTTAAGAGATAATTCAGAGTTTTGGAATCGAATCGTTTTGTTTTTTTTATGCTCTACAACTTTGCTGCTTACAAAAATTTCTGTAGGATGTATGGTATAGGAATTATTAGAGAAAAACTATACATAATGGTCAAATTAAGCCATCATTATGAGGCCGCCATTTTGTATTCCGCCAATTTTGAGGTGGCAGACAAAATTTTCTCTCTCAAAACTAAACTTTCAAAATCCATTCTCAAACCTTCTCAAATTACTACCTATACCTATTTTCGGCTCTGGCTCCAGGACTAAGATCATATTATAATGAACTTTGGGGTTGTTTGTCTCACAGGTTCGCGGCAGGCAAATAGGTTGTTCTATTTTTAAAAAACTTCCTAATTTCTCCAATTAGGTATCTTGCTTCCTACCTAGTTGATCGAGTTACCAAACATATTATACAGGGTGATTCCCTCGCAGATGCAAAAAAAATTTGGGTAAAACTACATCAAAAATGGAGTAAAATGCCGCCAACTGCATATTTTTATCTCAATCCGTTCTCGAGATATGATTTTTTAAAGTTTTTTTCAGGAAAACCGTGTTTTTTTCCTTTTAAACTCAAATTTCTCCACTTTACTTCATTCAATTTTAACTTTTGACCACATTTTCGGAATCAGCATTAAATTTACTATAAGAATAGTGTACTTGGGTTCTTAAAAAGTACCATCCAAAGGCCCTCACATCAGCTCAAACATTGACGATTTTGAAAAAATAATGTTTCTGAAAATCTTTAAAACTTTACTACTCTTTTAAAAAGAATCCTGGAAACTGGCAAATCTCATGAAAACTGCTTCATCTAATATGCTTTCCAACGGTATTATCAATTTTACTTTTATTTTGTTATTTAGGGGAGAAAATAATATTTTAATGTTAAACTTTAAGTGTAAAACTCGGTTATAACGGAGTTGGAGAGATCTACAAATGTTACCATTCGATACAGCGTGAAAAAATACATAGAAACCGACCCCATACTCGTAGGTTCATGGAGGGTCATCTTTCGAGAAAACCAACAATTTCATTGAAAAACCCACATTTTTTAACATTAAAACATAATTTTCTCCACTAAATAACAAAATAAAAGTAAACTTGATTATACCGTTGGAAAGAGTATTAGACGAAGCAGTTTTCATGAGATTTGCCAATTTCCAGGATTCTTTTTAAAAGAGAAGTAAAGTTTTAAAGATTTTCAGAAATATTCTTTTTTCAAAATCGTCAATGTTTGAGCTAATGTGAGGGCCTTTGGATGGTACTTTTTAAGAACCCAAGTACACTATTCTTATAGTAAATTTAATGCTGATTCCGAAAATGTGGTCAAAAGTTAAAGTTGAATGAAGTAAAGTGGAGAAAGTTGAGTTTAAAAGGAAAAAAACACTGTTTTCCTGAAAAAACCTTTAAAAAATCATATCTCGAGAACGGATTGAGATAAAAAATATGCAGTTGGCGGCATTTTACTCCATTTTTGATGAAGTTTCACCCAAATTTTTTTTTGCATCTGCGAGGGAATCACCCTGTATATATATTTTTTTTTTTTCTCGGCAGAATGTAAGTCAAAAAAGTTTATCAACAATAAACTACAAAGTAGGTACAAACGGAAGGCTGCCAAGTTGGGTGTGGCACATAGACATAGCTTCCTCGTTTACATTTCATGAATGTATAGATCATTGAAAAGTTTTAAATTATTTCGAAAAATTCCATAGTGGAATAGAGAAACCAAGAAGTAGCGTGAAACGTCATTATTGATCGATTAAGAAACAAAAAAAAAATGATACTCAATGCTATTTAAATTTGCGCATGCTTAGAATGCACTGGTGAGTTGAGAACAATGAAATAGAGAAGGTGCCATCTACTAGGTACCTACCTACCTACCCGCGCATTCACTGACAACTTCATCAAAATCGGATGAAAACTGTGAAAATCAATGTAGTTACAAGGATTTCTCATATATGCGCATTTGCAGTACCGTAAACCGGGGTGAAGGCGATCAAAATTTCAAGTTTTTCTACTATTTTTCCCTATTAAATGGATACGAAAATTCTACAAAAAATATTATATATTCCTTCACAATTGCAATGACATAATTACATTAAATTGATCATGTTATTTACCATTTTTTTTATTTATTTAAACACTGATCGGCTTCACCCCATGGGTAGGGGTGAAGGCGATCACTCATGTTTTTACACTTGAAATCGCCTTCACCTTTCTAGAAAGTTGAAGGCGATCAGAATTAAACTTTTAAAAAAATATTTAATAAACATCCAAGGGCAGGAAAATTGGTTTGGAGGATTAAATTAGATTATTTAGTAGGAAGATGACTCAACGTCACGAGACATCAGTTTCAGAATGGTTGAAAATAGATTTCATTTATTTAAACTTTAATATCACATTATTTAAAACATTTCATGTAAAGATAATAACTAGTAATCATAGGTAGGAATAGAAGGTACCATTACCTGTCATGGTAACACCTTAGAATATAGGAACTTCAATGATTAAAACTAGGACTTCACTTATTTGTCAACATTATCAGTATTTTCGAGTTATTGCAAGCTATGAATACATCCATTAGCTAGGAAGACTTTGAAAATAAGTGGTATTATTAGCAAAACATTTTCGAAGATAATCAAACTCAGCAAACTAGAATAAGTCAAGAGAAGAAAAAACAGGAGTGTTAAAAAAAAAAAAAAAAAAATTGGTATATAGTAATCTATGGGCTTGGCCCTGAGGCTATGAATAGAAATAGTACTCTATGGTAATATAGAATATATTACCATGTTTTGAGTTAACTAGAACATCACCTAGGAATTTTAAATGTATTTTTGAGGCATGATCGCCTTCACCCCTGTAAAATGAAAAAACACACATTGGGTACTGCATAGACAACAGAGTTACTCCAAAAATTATGTTAGCAACGGTTTTCTCTTCTCTTACCTTCAAAGAACGAAAATATTTAAAAACAATTGCAGAAGTTGAACTCTTAAACCATCACCCACAGAGGTTTTTCGGTTATGAATAATCTTGCCACGAAAACGTGATTCACAAAACTGGCTGATAAGGCACTAATAAGGTTAAAAAACGCGCTAAAAACTTCATCATCGTGTTGATAGACAATAGTGGATATATGGAATGCACATTCCATGGAGCCATCAGTGATCACCCACTTGGAGCACTAGAGTAATTAGTGGCAAAATCAAAATGATCGCCTTCCCCCCAGTATATCGCCTTCACCCAAGTTTACGGTAGCTATTAATGATACAATCATGTTGAAATTGATATGGGGTAATAAAATCGTCTTCTCCCAACTATCATCCTAATTCCTAGTCGAACGACTAGGGTGTCAAGAAATGGAGCATAATGGAAATTACTTTTGCGCATGCGCAGAGTGAAGTATTGATTTGGCAACAATGAAACTGATAGAGGACCGTCTACAACCTAACCCGCACATTTCCTGAAAATATCATCCAAATAGGATGAAAACTGTGGAAAATAAGCTTATTACAAGGATTTCACATTGGCGCATGCGCAGTAGCTATTAATGATACAATCATGTTGAAATTATTATAGGGTGATCACATCGTTATCTCCCAACTATCATACCAATTTGAGCGAGATCGATCGACCAGGGCGAGAGAAAATTGTGCTTAATGGAATGTGAGCATGCGCAGAGTGAAGTATTGAGTCAAGAACACTGAAACTGATAGGGGACCGTCTAAATCCTAGCCCGCACATTCCCTGAAAATATCATTCAAATCGGATAAACACTGTGGAGAACAACTTATTAGAAGGATTTCACATTGGCGCAGTAGCTATTAATGATACAATCATGTTGAAATTGATATGGGGTAATAAAATCGTCTTCTCCCAACTATCATCCTAATTCCTAGTCGAACGACTAGGGTGTCAAGAAATGGAGCATAATGGAAATTACTTTTGCGCATGCGCAGAGTGAAGTATTGATTTGCCAACAATGAAACTGATAGAGGACCGTCTACAACCTAACCCGCACATTTCCTGAAAATATCATCCAAATAGGATGAAAACTGTGGAAAATGAGCTTATTACAAGGATTTCACATTGGCGCAGTAGCTATTAATGATACAATCATGTTGAAATTATTATAGGGTGATCACATCGTTATCTCCCAACTATCATACCAATTTGAGCGAGATCGATCGACCAGGGCGAGAGAAAATTGTGCTTAATGGAATGTGAGCATGCGCAGAGTGAAGTATTGAGTCAAGAACACTGAAACTGATAGGGGACCGTCTAAATCCTAGCCCGCACATTCCCTGAAAATATCATTCAAATCGGATAAACACTGTGGAGAACAACTTATTAGAAGGATTTCACATTGGCGCAGTAGCTATTAATGATACAATCATGTTGAAATTGATATGGGGTAATGAAATGGTCTTCTCCCAACTATCATCCTAATTCCTAGTCGAACGACTAGGGTGTCAAGCAATGGAGCATAATGGAAATTACTTTTGCGCATGCGCAGAGTGAAGTAGTGATTTGGCAACAATGAAACTGATAGAGGACCATATACAACCTAACCCGCACATTTCCTGAAAATATCATCCAAATAGGATGAAAACTGTGGAAAATAAGCTTATTACAAGGATTTCACATTGGCGCATGCGCAGTAGCGATGATACAATCATGTTGAAATTGTTATGGGGTGATCAGATCGTTATCTTCCAACTATCATACCGATTTGAGCGAGATCAAACGACTAGGGCGAGAGAAAATTGTGCTTAATGGAATTTGAGCATGCGCAGAGAGAAGTATTGAGTCAACTGAAACTGATAGGGGACCGTCTACATCCTAGCCCGCACATTCCCTGAAAATATCATTCAAATCGGATAAACACTGTGGAGAACAACTTATTAGAAGGATTTCACATTGGCGCAGTAGCTATTAATGATGCCTGGTAGAATTATACCTATGGGGTCCGTCTACACCCTATCTCGCACATTCCCTCAAAATTGCATCCAAATCGGAGAAAAACTGTGGAAAATAAGGCTGTCCGTCCAGTGGACGCGATTTCGCGCGAAGAGGCAAACAGGCGAAATCGCGCGAACGGTTCGCTTGTTGAAGCTTGTTACAAGGATTTGCGGACACACGATTGACAGACACGGAACCAAAGTTGTTCAGAACGGTCTAAAACGTAAAATGCAAGTGGAAATTTCGATTGTACAGACAAAAAATTTTTTGTCTCCTGAAAGTGAAAACAATGCTTCCGCTACCTATAGGTAGTCTCGGAAACAATAGGCACAAAATTATGCTTTTAATGTCTGTTTGATAAAAATCGATAAAACCTAAAAATTAAAAAAAAAAATTTTGTATCGCAGAATATTATTTAGATCGATTTTTTTTGCCATAAAATTGGAACTTAGTTAAGGATGATTCCTTAATACCCAACAAGGTCAAATTTCAATCAATTCATCATAAATTTACTTAGGGGTACTTAATTTTTGAATATTTTAAAGCCATTTTCTCAAGAAAATCCTTTTTTGACAAAAAATATCCACATTTCTTCCCTTCAAATATAGGTAGGTACCTACATTCCTCATCTTTTGACCATATTATCGGAATCAGCGTTAAACCGTCTTTAAAAACTGATGATTTTCATCTGTACGTAACCCCAGTCAGGCTCAATCGATAAGAAACAAACTTTGATTCATTTTGAAATTAGGAATTTTAATGAATGTTTAATAATGAGCTACTTCCTCAAAATTAATCTTAGACTAAACTTTCATACCTAATTCTGCGTCATTTGGCACTCTTTCCAATGGTACTGCCAATTTTACATTTACTTTCCTAAATAGGCGAAAAAATTATGTTTTAATGCTGAAGGTTTTTATTTTAATTCATTTTTTAAGAAATTAAATCGTGGGTTTTCTTGAAATTGGCTCTCGGCTCTTTCTCTAGGTTCTATGAGCCTATGAGTTGGGGTTCGGTTCCTACGCATTTTTTTATGCTGAATCGAATGGAAACAGTTCCAGATATATCGAATTCTGCTTTAACCAATTTCCACACCGCAACTCAGAAATTTTCAGTTTTTTATGCTCAATTGCATGTGTTTTTAGGAGTAAAAACTAGTTAATTAGAGAGTAAAACACTGTTATGACAAAGTCTAAAGAGAAAACGAAAATTCGG
This sequence comes from Adelphocoris suturalis, assembly GCA_030762985.1. NCBI lineage: Eukaryota > Metazoa > Arthropoda > Insecta > Hemiptera > Miridae > Adelphocoris > Adelphocoris suturalis. The sequence continues at coordinate 12,583,382 of CM061042.1, read as the reverse complement.
TCATGTGGTCTTGCTACACAAGTGGAACTTTGAATTTCGATTGTAGCTAGATACCTATGTAGGTACCTACCCCTTTTTCCTAATAACTGTACATTGCACTGATTTCCTGGAATGAGCTAGAAGGCCCTAGGTATTCCTTCAACACCCCAGATGGTACCTACGAAACAACTCTCCCCAAGAAATCCAGAGAGAAATCAAGTAAAATGATCAACTATACGGCAGAGAGAGAACAATTCAAATTCTATAGAATGAGTTGCATTGATAAATGAATTAGGTAGGTACCTACTTTTTTTTAATAAGATTACGGAACTGGTTTTTCAAGCAAATGTCGTGGTGCCTCTGGACAAGTTTTCTACTTAGGTGGGTGCCCCTTTCCTTTCCAACATAATATGTCGCAATTTGATGAGATAGATAGGTAAATTAAACACCCTCAAAACTGGCGATAACCAAATAAAGCTATTACAAAGTTGTGTCTAATGATTAACCTTAAAAATGTAGCTTGGGCACCTACCTACCTATAAAATTACAGGTACCTACACCTAATAATGTGTAGAATGTAGATATACTGTTTATATAGAATAATAATGTTTATATGGTGATAAAAATAATAGAGAAGGTAGTAAACATTCATTAAAAGAGTAAAACAACGATTTTTTTCTTTTTTTATCATCGGAAAACGAGATAGGTAGGTATGTAGCCAGTCCTGCGTTTCCAGTCCTGGTCCTGGGTTCAACTGAAACACGAATAACTAATAATGTTTATATGGTGATATAAATATTAGAGAAGGTAGTAAACATTCATTAAAAGAGTAAAACAACGATCTTTATGGGTTTGAATCATTGAAAAACGAGAAACGAAGCCAGCCCTGCGTTTCCAGTCCTGGGTTCAACTGAAACACGAATAATAATGTTTAAATGGTATTAAAAATAATGAAGAAGGTAGTAGACATTCATTAAAAGAGTAAAACAACGATTTTTATTGGTTTCAATCGAATTCAATCGGAAAACGAGAAATAAAGGCAGTTCTGTGTTCCCAGTCCTGCAGGACCAGTCCTGGTCCTGGTTTCAGACCGGCCCCTACCGAAAAGCGTGTGTACAGAAGAGATGGCCCTGTTCACTAAGAAGAAATAAAATTGGTCTTCCCTTGCAATCACGTGAGGGAAACAGGGGAAAACTATAAAACACATCCCAAAAAGTCAAGATTCTCCCTTCAAAATATTAAAAAATGTTGGGGTACTTTTCCGTTATCCCCCCCCCCCCCCCCCCCCCGCAAACAATTGGTCTTCAACACGCCAGCCCGATGTTTCTAGGCATTACTTCTTGTGGTGAAAACCACCCCCTCTTTTCAACAGCCCTTTTCAGGGCTACCAAAAAGAGGTAGACATGGCACACAAATGCTTATAAGACGTCGAGTTATAACTCCGTCAAACAAAATATTTCACCAGAGAGAAAATACGAAATTCTCTCTCAAAAGTGAAATATTAGCAAATAACATACAAGGCGACCTCCCTAAACACTTACTGGGCGAGAGAGACGCGACAAGTATCTCGAACCAAGTCGCCTTGAATGAGAAAACTCAAACAGACAATCAAATGTCCTCTAGAACTAACAAGGACAGTTCTAGCAAGCCTACACGCCAATCAGAAACTTTGATTGCGCGAGAGACAATAGACGAACCAACCAGGAGGCGGCAAGCAACCACCTCTGGTTCAGAAGCCACCCCGGGGACCCTGTCTCAGCAACGGACGCAGGGAAGACACCCCCGGGGATCCCGTCTAAACAACGGACGCAGAGAAGCCACCCGAGGACCCCGTCTAAACAACGGACGCAGAGAAGCCACCTCGGGGACCCTGTCCCAGCGACGGACGCAGAGAAGCCACCTCCGGGGACCCCGTCTCAGCGACGGACGCGGGGAAGCCACCCCCGAAAGACCAACTCAGCTATCATATTCACAGATTCTGAGAAAACAATGTGCGAGCCAATAAGAAAACACATGGACACATGAACTAATGAAATTAAGCGGACCAATCAGGGGGCGGCAGGAGGCGGCCACCTCCCTATAATTACCCCGCACGGAGCCCTCCGAAATTCATTCCACTCACCGCTCTCGACGACTACACTCTACCAGTACGAAGTTTCTACACGCTCTATGCTGACGACCCTTCTGCTCACGAGTTCTTCTCAGAACGGCTTTCTACTGCTCACAAGGCATATCTTCTCTCCTCACAGATCTCGCTTTGGCATCTACGAGTCCAGTGATCCTTTATCCTGCTCATTGCCCAACGTAGTTCTTCTGTCAGAACGCCACCCGGTACATCTATTGATATTCTCATTAGATCGTACGCCCGCTGGGACGTTCGAGACGTGTCGCCCGGGTTTCGTAGCAATAAGCTCGTCACCAACCGCTGGGGCACGCCGATAAATTACTCAGCTCATCCGCTCTAATTTATCGTCCAAGGAAGCCTTTTTCAAGGCTACAAGGTAGGACCCTGACATCCGAGCAAAGGAAAGAAGCTCTGTCAAGCGAGTCCACCTTCCAAATCCTGCATCCTATACGGAGAGGTATTAAAAACGAGTTAACCAACTCGGGTACATCGATGGAGCGCCGCCCGTCCTACTTCCTCATGCAAGAGGAAGCAGAACACGGCGCGGCCGGGAGCTCTAGCCCGCGAAGCGCTCCCTACCCGCTACTCGACTCGTCCGCTGGTCCTAACGACGGACAAAGGCTCGATTCTCGCGAAGAGATCGCCTTACTACCTAACGTATTCATGAAGGAAACGTTAGGCCAAGTCTCACACACACAAAAGTTCGAGGATACCTTCCAGACTCGCTCTGAAGTCAATCATCATGATTCGACAAAGATATCTGAATATCCACGATATTCTACGCAAGGCTACCCGGCCGATCCGAGTGTCAAACGCACTCCCAACTTGCTCAAAACACAGGATACTTTTCAGTACCTCAACCAAGCCCAGTATATTCCTCCTACAGATGTAAATCTTAGGCCGGAATATTACACAACGGCTCAGCACCAAACAGATCGAACCCAGCACCCACTAAGCGAGCCCAGTGCTCCACGCGGCTGCTACACGAACTATCCTCAAGTTCCTCCCGCCAAGCAAGCTGACCTTGGCGATTTCGCTCACATTCCTTTCAGAAATACCACAGGAACTAACCCGCATAATCAGAATATAAATGTCCCACTTGGTCTACCTACACCAAGTCAGACATATATAAATCCACTACACTTCTTACTTAGATTATGTTATGTTATGTCTTTTTGAGATGCGAGAATCCAGACCGACAAAGTATGCACATCATTCTGACCTACTTGTCCAACTAATCTGTATTTTTACTAAGAGATTGTCAGCCTACTTGATGTTCTGTAATGTTGAGATGCGAGGTTGCCAGCATCCAGACCACCAACCTATACACAGCAATTTGATCTATTTGTGCGAATTCATGTGCATTCTATGTGTGCCAATTCATGGACATCGGCAACTTCTGAAAACACGGGAAATTTCTTTTTTCCCTTCTTTTTTTTAAATAATACAATTTCTTTCCACACGTTGAAATTGTCACCAATTCTACGTAAATATGTAATCCAAGTAAGAAGGAATGCATAGAAACATCTGACGGGCGTGTTGAAGTAAAATTACTCTGGGGGGGGGGGATAACGGAAAAGTACCAATGTTGGATTATATTGGATGCAGTGATGCAGTGACGGATTAATAGAATTTCGTGGGTGGGGGCGGTCCTCTGCCGGGAGGACTCCCCCCCCACCCCCCTCCCCAACGGAAGTTTTTTGAAAAAGACCTTGACAAACTAGCAGTCTTAGAGGATTTAGACCTACACTTTATATTATGTAAAATTAACATGAAAAACACGATTTTTATTTGCACAAATATTAGCTGTTGTCAATACACACACAAAAAAATTAATAAATAAAAAATAAAATGATTATAGGTAAGTAATTTTTTTTGCAAAATTATATTGCAAAATACAGGGAAAGAAACATAAAACGCTGGAGATAGAAATCAATACTACATACAAACTTCAGTCCTCGTGATGTAACATTATTTATAGATTATGTATATTTATATTGTAAACACAGGATTAAATAATAATACACTGACACTACCCGCGTAAATCCCCGATTGATACCCTACGGACACCGCACACAGTTTGTAGGCCTACTAAAATCCAAACGAACAGATTTGTAAATTAGCCGTGACAGATTAGTAAAACCAGTACCTACTATCCCAGTTTCCTCACAGTTCCTTAATCTACGAAAACATACGTGATAAAAAACGGAAGTTAGTGAAAAACGTTGTCTATTTCCACGAAAAATAATGAGTTCCTATGTTAAATCGATTTCAACGGTTAGGGCATCATCAGTAACAAACAATAACAATAATTGGTTATTGTTTGTTACTGATGATGGCCTAACCGTCGAAATCGATTTAACATTGTAACTCTTTATTTTTCGTGGGAATAGACAACGTTTTTCACTAACTTCCGTTTTGAAATGGGTTTCCACAACTTCGTCGCGAGTGATTTAGTTCGCACATACGGTATGGCGCAGTTTTGGTTGAAAAAATTCCGAAACCACGAAAATCGATAGTAATGAATATTGCGGTTCTATGACCCTAACTAATAGCGGAAGCTTCTAGAAATAAGATAAATGGAGAAGAAAAACGTCGTTTTGAGGAATAATCGTTTCATTGATGAAGTTAGCTAAAAATTAATAATAAGGTTATTTTGGTCTAATGGATGGTAATTTTGAAATAATTTTATCGAAACCCAAGTAATATTAAATTTTATATTATATTTAGAAACTAGGAAGGTATAAATGACGGCATGTTAGTCGGCTTTCAAGTTTCACGGCCATTTTTAAATAAAAACTATTTCAAATTATGCAAATTTCTCCCGAAAATTGAAAAAAATCAATATTTGCAGAGGTTTGCAGAATAAACGGGTTGAAAATTCTTAATCTGCATTAGATTTTGTAAAGAATGCTACTGTGTAGCGTGATTCTTTTCTGTGCATTCCCTGGTAAGAATTTTTTTCTTCAGCCTCTCGGGGGGGGGGGGGGGGGGCGACCGCCCCCACCGCCCCCCCTTTAATCCTTCCCTGATTGGATGATCAATGTACTAAAATACTAGAAAGAGTCAATGACTTACGGCCAGACAGCGAATATAAATATGTGAATACCGGTAGAGATTTATACACGTGTTTAGGATTATATCTGATTTATTGGATTACTCATCCGATTGTGAAGCTACATCTATTGACAATCCATTCGACTTCTCAACTATTTTAAATTTGGAAAAGCTTTCGATTAGATTTTTTCGATTATTTGAATTAGACCGCCAAAATTAGTTCTAATACCATAGCACTGGATGGCGTTGCATCCTACAAATTTATTCATGAAATGATAAACGTGAGTTGGTCCTGGTTTTAATTTACATTATGGCCTTTTAAAATTATTTCTAAGTAGCTGAACTTGTTTCTAGTTAAGCCACTTAATTTTCTGTACTTAATACCTCCTGTGGATAGGAAATTTTCGAAAAGGTTTTCTCGCGTTGTAAGGTTGGTTAACTTGATGTGGAAGGAACGCTCATTTTTATAACAGTCTCGCCGGAGGTTCCGCGGCCCGTTGATGGACACCCGTGCTCCCGTGTAAACGCCCGTCTGTCCCTTTCTATCCTCTTCAAAACGTTGTTCCTGCTGAACATTATTTTTCCTCCTATAAAAATGTGATGAGATCCGCGTACACGCGTAAATCGCCCCGGTCGAAGCAAAGCATGCCATCATCCCCGCGGTCCCGGATGTGTTCGCAGTAAGTTCGTCAAGGGGAATCGGATCCAGATAAAATGAAAGTGTACAAACCCGACTGGATACACCATGATGGTAAGCATTTACCAAGCCTTTTTCGACCACATACGTTCCCTCGTACCTACAGAAATGTCATCGATATTCCTTGCCTTTGGTTCGGTCAAAACCCCGATGAAAATTCTCCCGGAAAACACCCGTTTTCGGGATCGTTGTTTACGTTTTTTTGCTTAGCGTTGCTCGCTTTTCCGACTGCCCTTATGGGTTGCATTGGGTCATCGCATGCATTTTTAGAAAGTTCCTAGTCAGTCCTCTTGCTGAAAAATTAATAGATTCCTAACCCCACCTGAAGAGTCCTAGTCGCTAGCTGTAAATATTTTGCCCTAAGCATCACCCTCACCCCCGAATTCGTGCCATTTTTTTCACCACCACGACCACCCCGGGGTTTTTTTGATTTTGATTTACCTTCCATCGAAATGTCACCAGGAAATCTACAATTTCTTCCCGACTCGTGAAAGGCCTTCGACGGGGATTTGTAACGTGGAAGCTTTGATCGTTACTCCCCACCATGTTTGTCAGAGGGGCTGCAAGGAAATTTAGAAAGCCCCCATTCCTTATCCTTACGCGGCAAAAACCCAAATTTAGCGCACTCCTACAATACTGAATTAATCCTCGAAATTCATGTATCATTAGGTATGATATTATGACGGGAATAAATTCGGGTCGAATATATTCCGCATCTCCGTGAACGCTTTGAAGATAAGAAACGTGTCTCGAGACTCCGTGACATTTGCTTTGAAAAACCCGTTCGGTAATATAATAAATTAATTTGTTTACCGGTGCATCTCATTATTATAGTTTGAACTCGAAATTTCTCTCTTTCTGTCTTCTTGTTGGTCAATTTATTTTATTTAGGTCTGAATTTCCGGACAGTTGTTTCTGAAGGTGTAGAAAGGATCTCATTCTAGTAGGCTGGTGGGGGGGTGCGTCCAGAATCTCATTTCCTCATTCATTTTGACTCGCGCTTGCTCGGGCGTCCGATCACCCTCCCCTCCACACCTGCGCTTTACCCTTTCTTTTGTCTCCTTTAATTGTCATCCCATCGCGGTGTCCCCCGTATTCTTATTTTCATCTCCATCTTGTCATCGATTTATCGCCTCTTCTTTATTTTAATCGGGGATATGGCGTGTTTGGAGTCGTTATGTACAATTTCGAGGGTGCTGAGTCGAATGGAATGACGTTCAAAGCTCTAAATATTGATTCAAACAAATTAACTAGTAATTAGATAAATTCATTTTAAATTGCATAGGTCAATAAATATTTCAATACCTATTTGTACAATTTTGCAAGAAAGTAGTTAATAAAATAGGTAATAGATATTAAAAACGCTGTACAGTATTACAGTTTATCAATTGTATGGTTTTTGTTTTGTATATAAATGTATTATTTATTTTGATTTATTATCTCCTTTCTTTATGCTAATCGGGGATATGGCGTGTTTGGAGTCGTTATATACAATTTCGAGGGTGCTGCGTCGAATGGAATGATGTTCAAAGCTCTAAATATTGATTTAAATAAATTTCCTAGTAATTATATGGATTCATTTTAAATTGAATAGGTCAATAGATATTTCAATACCGATGTGTACAATTTTGTAAGGAAGTATTTAATAAAATAGGTAATAGGTAGTTATTAAAAATCGCTGCACAGTATTACAATTCATCAATTGTATGGTTTTTGTTTTGTATATAAATGTATTATTTATTTTGATTTATTATCTCCTTTCTTTATGCTAATCGGGGATATGGCGTGTTTGGAGTCGTTATATACTATATCGAGGGTGCTGAGTCGAATGAAATGATGTTCAAAGCTCTAAATATTGATTTAAATAAATTTCCTAGTAATTATATGGATTCATTTTAAATTGCATAGGTCAATAGATATTTCAATACCGATGTGTACAATTTTGTAAGTATTTAATAAAATAGGTAATAGGTAGATATTAAAAATCGCTGCACAGTATTACAGTTCATCAATTGAATGGTTTTTTGTTTTGTATATAAATTTATTATTTATTTTGGTTCATTTTGGTTTATTGTCGCCTCTTCTTTATTTTCATCGGGGATATGGCCTGTTTGGAGTCGTTATATACAATTTCGAGGGTGCTGAGTCGAATGGAATGATGTCCAAAGCTCTATATATTGATTTAATAAATTTCCTAGTTTTTTTTTTTTTTTCATTTTTTATAATGCTTTATTTTCGTGAACAACATAATACAAAAACACACAGTTTCCCAAACAAAAATCTCACAAGACAAGAGTCTGTGTCTGGGCACTTCTAATTATTAGAATTACAAATGTAATGGCGGTTCACGAATTATCAGTAAATAAACTATTCATAATACTTTAAAACTTGAACAAGATATTATATATGCATACAACTTCATTTATTGGAAACAATCCAATTCCTAATTAATTCAAATTTATTAACAATGCGAGGTTCATCAAAAATTTCATCTGGAATTTTATTTAATAATTTTTGACCATTATGACTTATGTGAGTTTGGGTGCCTTGTAGCGATCTATGTGGAACATGATATCTATCTGGATGTCTCGTAGCATGACTAATGGGTTCAATACTAAGTAAGTTGATTCTCTTCATAAAAAATTTTGCAGTTTGAAAATTGAAAAGTTGGTTGAAAGTTAGAATTTCATCAAATAAAGGGTTCAGGCGAGAGATTTTGAGTATCAAATTTTGAGCAGATTTAACTGCCTGCAAGTGGCTCTGCAATGCTGAGCCCCATGCAGTTACAGCGTAAGACAACTGAGAATGCATGAGAGCCAAATACACTATTCTAATACATTTTTTTTAGCAAATATTCCTAAGACGATAGAAAATTAGATGGATTCATTTTAAATTGCATAGGTCAATAAATATTTCAATGCCTATTAGTACAATTTTGTAAGTAAGTAGTTAATAGAATAGGTAATAGATATTAAAAAACGCTGCACAGTATTACAGTTTACCAATTGTATGGTTTTTGTTTGGTATATAAATTTATTATTTATTTTGGTTCATTTTAGTTTATTATCGCCTCTCTTTATTTTAATCGGGGATATTGTGTTTGGAGTCGTTATATACAATTTTTAGGGTGCTGAGTCGAATGGAATGATGTTCAAAGCTCTAAATATTGATTTAAATAAATTCCCTAGTAATTAGATGGATTCATTTTAAATTGCATTGGTCAATTTATTCAGTTTTCTGTTTTCCAAACTAATTTACCTTAATTGTGGCTACCGTCCCATTCTATGCCTGTCCATACACTAAGCTAAAGCAGAATGGGACTCTGCGGTAATGGTCTGGGACAGGCTCAGGACGGGAAATATTCTGTCCTGGCACCATACGTTTCCCGTCCTGTTCCTGCCCCGGTTCTGGCTAATGAGCGTAGGAACATGGGCTGCTTCCATTCAGGGAAATTAGTTATGTAAATACGATCTGTGTCCCGTGGCTGATTCCCATCCTATTCCTCCCTAGTATGTGGGCACCTTTAGGTGTCCCCTAACAGCCATTTCAGATACTTCAGAACAGTACGTTCGAACAAATAGGTAGATGCATTCTCCCAGTTGAGAATGGAACCATCACATTGCTGATAAAGGCTCAAGGTGTTTTGGACAATGAAAGAGAGGAGTACCTTGACGTACAGTGAATCACTATGCCTGCGCATGTAGTTCCTAAACCTGGGATACCAATCCCCAAACCGATGCCATTCCTCAAGAGCCAAACGCTAAAAGAACGATCTTCTGCAGAAAACCCTCATGGCTCATTCTCCCCTCTGGTAACATGTTGTTACCTCCATGCCGGCCACTAGTCATGGAGGAAGGGAAGGAGTTGGAAGAAGCCAAAGACAAGATAAGGTATCACTCCTTGGTGGGTGACGTCCTTGATTATTCAATTTTTAAATATTTTAAATAACAATATTGTAACAAAATGGACATGAATTGGAAACAAATTATGGATGAACAGACTTAACTATGACAATGTGTTTGGGTGCTGCACAGACAGTGCAACGCATTTCTTAAGTTTGGCAAATTAACTGGCTGAATAGTGAACCAAACCTCTCCAACCCAAATTCATTGAGTCGGTGCGAGTGAAAACTCAGTTCACAGTAATCCGGGCCGTATCTCTCCAGTTTGAAAAGTTCCGAAGGGTTACATGTAAGGGAATCGAGGATGAATTCTGCACCTGCCCCATTGAGAAAAAAAGGGAAATCAAACAGAAACTTTGCCATCTTATAACTCCCTCTACCACCTTTACGTATATTGCCTATATTAAAAACGTGAATGATTGAGGTTGTTTGTAATTAAAATTAGTGTATTGATGTTTGAAGTTGTACATTTACTTTCCAGGAATGTCGATCTGTTCAATCGATATACATCCCGATGGATCCAGGGTAGCCACTGGCGGGCAAGGTAATACTCGATTTTGTTTACTCTTGCATTGAATGAACTTAACTAAAACACATCTGATGTAACAGTGTGATGCACCATATTTTTTGTGCAGTTCAACAATTTCGTTGAAGTTTTTCGTCTATTACTTTTATTAGTGTTTAGAACTTATTTAATTTGTGAAACATTTTATAGGGGGTAGCTCAGGTCGAATAGTAATATGGAATATGGCCCCGATTGTGGATGAAGGAGTAGAAAATGACGCATCCATCCCGAAAATGCTGTGCCAATTAGATAACCATTTAGGTGAGTTTTTCAGATTTGTTTTTATTGTTACCATTTCGGAAATCCTAAAGTGTTGAATATAATAGAGAACACCCATGCAGAAGCATACTATGTTCATGTTATACTATGTTCATTTGTTCACAAAGTGAGGTAGGTATCGATGCTATCCAATGGGCTGAGTTGTATCTGTCTATTTTATCAAAACTGAGCAGAGGAAAACAAAAACCTTTCATATCGAAGGTCGAAAATAGCTAGAGTGACCAAAGGCAAACAAATCCTCTTCGATGACATGTTCAGATACAATGCCCCGTCAGACTAATGAGAGCTCATGACTGAGAGGTCACGTCAGAACCAAGACTGAGACTGACAGAAACAGAACCGAATCACACAATCAATCAACCTTCTTAAGAAAAACTAACAAGTCCATGTGCTCATTGAGCAGAACAGACTAAAACCTTATTTTCTCCCTTTTTAAGCCTCAGCTACTAATTTAAATAGTTTATGTTGTCAATGTGAAGAGTTATAAACAGTTCAATTCAGTTAAATTTACTATCAGGAACAGATTTGGCCTCTGCTGAAAATCCTTATGCAGTGGACATGTTTAGATATCTACATAGGCGCTCCTCAATTATTTAGATAATATAGCTGCGATGTCAGATTTTTTTGGGACATTCACCCCAAATAATGGTTCAGTTATTCCCATAAATAACTTAAAATAAAAGTAGAACGGCGATGAAAGTGTGAGCTGGGTGCTGCAGGGGCAATGCATTGCCTGAACTAAAAATTGATGGGAAATGACAGCTTTAAAGATCAACTGGAAGATCTCGATGATAGTTTTCCACAGAGGTACAATATGGAGGGTTTCTGGCTGCCAAGACTGTTATTTTGTGTAGTTTTCCCCAGGGAAGAAAATATTACTAAGGAGACAGGTAGACTGACATAGTACCACGATGTTTAAACATCACATAGCTTACAGAATGTGTATAACTAAGAATTATTGCAGCAACAGCAACGCAACTCCTTGAACTGTGTGTCAGTAGGAAACATTAAGATGAGAGGAACCCTAAAGGAGGGTAAACTTGTCCACATTGTACAGATGGCACGCATTGGACGGATTGGTTTTCAAGATTCGAAATGCTGTTTTAAATGTGATAGTGCGGATGGCCGACCTCAGGCCAAGAAGGAAACCTTTATGGAACCGAGGTCGGTACCATCGGGAATGTGTGCCAGTGTGCCCACCTAGCAAAAAATCCCCCTTTCTTTACCTAACGAAGTCGCTGTTCTTCTTGCTAAAAGTGGACTGCAGACTCCCTGCCTATAGGACCAGAACCAATTCTTAGAGACTCCAAAAGCTGTTTGGGAGAGAAGAAAGAGCGATATTGGCAAAATCTTCCAAGCCTAAGACAGACAGAACTATTTGTGACATTCTCTAGAAAGTAGGCGACTGATTTAGGTGCCATCTCTAAGATTGACGTCAGAATACTCGTTGGCCTTGTAACTTGCTGTAGCTCACTTCGATACCACTTGAAGAAAATTAGGAAACTAACAACATATATTGTCGCTTCTGTGGAACAGAAACAGAGGATGCCAAACACATCATGTGCTACTGTGGTGCACATGAATAACGACAAACTAACAAGGTTAATTAGATTACCAAGAGTTCGAGGTCTACTGCTAGGAAGCAATTTTTATCGCATCGAAATGAATACAAATTTATTTTTCCTTTATGCAACAATTAGGACCACTACCATCATCAATCGAATGCACATATTTATGTAAAGTCTTGAACTGTTCCACCATAGCTGTTGAAGGGGAGTTTATCCCGAATAGGAAGTTACACCTTAAAAACATCAGTGAGATAACTGGATTAATTTGTCACCCACTGTGGTGAAACACGCTCCAATATAACAACTAGATAAATGATTCAGAACAAAATATGGTAGCCTTTATCAGGTGGAGGTTTATAGAACATCTCGACAAATTAACAACAACAAAACTGGCGGCATTTTGCAACGTTGATTGCGAAATGCCGCAATCCTTTGTTATCATCAAAGGAGCCATTAGGGTATTCATGGCGATGAGTGTGCAGATGCCCTTGCAAGGAGAGTCATTGGCGATAACTCAATTGATATGTTGCCTATACGCATTGAGGATCAATCTCCTACATGCAACATAAAGCCAATTCCATCTGGCATGAGCAATGGCAGGGTGAGGTCACTGGTCTGCATCGTTTCCTTCAGGACTTGAGCCCGGAGGGCCCTTTCGTAACCCAACTTCCAAGGAGGGATCGAATAGTGGTCAACCGGGTTGCCTCTGGCCATACCCGTCTTACTCACAGGCACCTGCTTAGTGCAGAAGCTCGAGATGTTGTGTGTGGGGGTGATCTGTCCATCCGCCACTTTCTGGAGGACTGCCCAGCCCTTGTGGACCTCCGAGTCCAGCATCAGCCCCCTCTGTGGGTTGACGTTTTATCCGGACCAGACAAGGTCAGATCCCTGTTGTTGCCACTGGACATACCCGTCTTACTCACAGACACCTGCTTAGTGCAGAAGCTCGAGATGTTGTGTGGGGGGGTGATCTGTCCATCCGCCACTTTCTGAAGGACTGCCCAGCCCTTGTGGACCTCCGAGTCCAGCATCAGCCCCCTCTGTGGGTTGACGTTTTATCCGGACCAGACAAGGTCCGATCCCTGTTGTTGTACCTGAGAGCCGCTGAACTCTACTACGAACTGTGATACATTTATATACATCTAGTCGTAGTTTTATATCACTTCGCTGATTGCATATAATAGCATTTATATAGTTATTTCCCTATCTTACATCCTGTCTTAGTTGTAATATTTTATTTTTGGGGTTTTGTTAAATCCACTTTGGGGGCTAAACAGTGCTCATCACTGTACCCCTAATTTTTTTCCCCCTCCGAGTTGCCAGTGGAGTCCATGATGGCGCTCCTTTTTAGTCAAGGATGGCAACATGGCTCCCCTTAGAATCGTGCCACTTGCTGTGTCCCTTTAGACACCTTGTTCAATGCCGCTAATGACCCTTCTGGTTGAGATGCGGCTTAAACCTTAATTTAAAAAAAATCATCGAATTACAGAACACAGCACCCCAGAACCCACTGTTCACAAAAGATTTCTGAAACTCACTTCGATAAATCCTCTACTACAAGTTTAGAAACTTTCCCACACTCGGATGTGATGGGCTTCTGAAGTCTTTTATAAAATGGGAGCAACGGTTGCAACTGCAGCGGATTGGTTCAATTTGTTTCTAGCGATGGGTTCGTGAACTGAGAAATTTCAAGTACTCAGCTGTTTTGAACAAAGCAAAGATTTCTGGGGAGGGGTGGTTACTATTGGACTAACAATAATGCCCTGCTTCTTTTATAGGAGTCAACATCTAAGTAAAAATTTATTAGTTTTTATTGGGTACTGGCAGTTCCATAATTTAGCTAAAAATAACACAACAGGCTTATAAAAAAATCAAGAAGTTGTATAATGCCCACAATGCTAATACTAACATACTCTTTACTTCCAGCATGTGTGAATTGTGTCCGGTGGAGCTATTCCGGGAAGTATTTAGCGTCTGGAGGCGATGACAAGCTCGTGATGATATGGACCATCTCCAAGTCCGTAGGTCAGTGCGTTTAGTATGTATTTATTCTATATGATGATTTATTTCAAGTAGGAAAAGTGAATAAATTGTTTTTCCTTTGTCAGGAGAAACAAGGCACAATATCCCTACTTCATATCCCACCTTTCATCGAATTTTTGTAAAAAATGAAGCTATTGCTATGGCACAAAAAAAAAAAATTTAAATCAAAATTTTCGAAAATTGTCTATTGAAATCCATTTTTAGGCATTCTGGAACGAACGCTAGACTTCTAGAGCTCTACGCTTCTTCATATGTATAGAGTGTGCGTGTGTGTGTGTCATTCCAGACGATAACTCTTCTTATGATTTGGATAAAAATTCCTTTCTTGCGCCTAAAAATCAAGCTTTCCAAATAAAAGGGTGTATTCGGTGGTCAGCACTTTTTGAGCACAACAAATAGCTAAAATTTCAAAAATTTGGTAAAAACTTCTAAAATCTTAAATTTATGTTTTTAGGTGAATTTTTGTTTAAACAAATAAAAAATCAATGGTGAACTTGAATAGAACATTGAAAAAGTGTGCTCGAAATTATGCTGAAAATTTTACAAAAGTTCATTAATATTTGTTGAAAAATCAATAAAAACTGAAGTAAAAGCTGAAAATCCAAAATCTGATAAATGTAAATGTGATAAGTAAATTTTCTGTAGTTTTGTGGAGTTGATCAGTTGGAAATATCTATCACTATTTTTTACGATATCGCCTTCGACATTTCAGGTAGCAACACAGTTTTCGGAAGCAAGGGCAAAGTGAACGTCGAAGCATGGAGATGCATTTACACATTGAGATCGCACAACGGGGATGTCCTGGACATGGCCTGGTCGCCATATGACCGCTGGCTCGCCACCTGCTCTGTGGACAATACGATTATCGTGTGGAGAGCCGACAATTTCCCAGGTTTGGAAAATACATTGGAACTTTATATGAGGCTTCACTTGACTTTGCCAGTATGTATTAAATGTTTTAAATTATGCAGTTAGCAGCAATTACGAGTTGATTCAACTGTTTTGGCAAAACGAATTAATGACCATTTCTGTCTTGAGGAGAAAAAATTGCTCCATCGTTTGGTGAAACAAGGAGTTTTTTTTCGTTGTTAGTTATCGAGAAATCCACTAGGGTGAGTTGGCTGGTTCATTCTCTTGGGACAACAAGAAGTAATCTCCTATAGTAAACTCTTTGACATAACCTAAATACACCGATTTCAGCGTAACCTCCTCGATTTATAGGAGTTCTGAATAACCCTAAAATGAAAATGCGTTCGAGAAAGTCGATGTCCCCCCTCCCCCCCTGTAGAGCCCTGTGGGGCCTGTGTGGCCCTGTAGAGTCGTTTATTCGGTCAAATTCCGTGGAATTACCTGTTTAGCATGGATATACGACAAAATCCATGAAATTATGCAGTCTTGGAGAAATTTTTAGCAACGCTGTTTTGGCAGAACATTGTTCCCCATCTACTATTGTGATAACACCCATAAAAATCGTTTTCATTTTGCGCACCAAAGGATAACTTTAAGCTCATTGTGAAATTTTTGGCGATGGTAGTTTCGGATTCATTGGTTGTCATGATGCTTTAGCGATCTAGCATTTTAGAACTCTACCCCTAGTTAGCTGAGTCTATCGTTTCCCAGATTTGATTAACAATGAAATTCGATAACAATGAAGCCAGCCTTGAAGAATGAATGATGAATGGATGAGGATACTTATCTCCGTGTATCTCATAATTTCCCTATAATTTTGTATATATTTTGGAAAACTGCGCTCACTTGCGCAAGTAGTTTGTTTTCTGTGAGTTTTCCTCATTGCATCCTTTCTGTTAGGTTGGAACCCCTTGCCCTTTGTGATACGACATACAACTGCTTGCCGAAACTTTGCAAAGTCTTGAAAGTACCTATCAATCGTAGGTCCTATGTATTCGTCTCAATATTCTTAGGATGGAATTTACTTTCTCAAAAATAATTGTAAAAGTGGGTTTTTTTAAACCCAACGTTTTTACTCGTAACATCAAAGTTGGGACACTGAATCCTGATAGATCGTGGTTGAGCACCAGTGATAATGCGTACATCACTCTCGTAGGTATCAGTTGTATATGCGATCTCAGTTCGGCCTGCGATCGACGCGTCACGTCTGGACTCATCATGTGCGATCCCACTTGGAAAATTGATAACTTGCTTAACGAAATGGGGGAAAAGGGACAATCTTACCTTTCTCTCCAAAAATGAATATTGTCATCATAGAGATTAGTGAAGATCGTGACGGGTGCAGCGAGTGCCACCACTCTTCGATCAACTGACTGTCCAACATGCCCCTGGCTCCATTAACTTTTATATATTATAACGCGCTTGTACGTGCCTCCACAAGGATTGTATGGTGTGAGTGTTAGCTCCAGTAAGTGGGTCGATAAAATTTTCCGAGTGGTTTACTGCCTTGTGGGTATACCCCTCAGTGCTAAGCGTACTGTAGGCCTTCCACTTGTCCGAATAAATCACAGAACCAACTTTGATCCCGTTTTCGATGATTGGCAGCAGCTTCCTTCTGTCCTTTTTCTCTACAATGAAAAACCGATGCTCTAAAATGTCAGCCTGCTTGCAACGCATACCAAAGACCCATGGCAAAGACACACCATCGTCATGGGTTGTGTCTGAATTGGATGTGGCATGCTTCTTCGTATATAATTCGTGGAGGAGCATTTCACTGAATGACCGGCCACTGGATACTGACTTGACACTTACTGGCCACATGAAAAGAGGAGGAAGCGAGAGATGAGGAAGGTGAAAGGCCGAAGTTTGGCGTTTTGTGTTGAGATCGCATCCAGATCTTTGAGATCGCATATTGGAGGTTGAAAGAGCGCTGAGATCGCATATACAACTGTTACGCTCTCGTATCATCAAGAATTGGGTACATCAGTGTGAAATTGGTAGATAAAGATCGATTGTGAAGTAGGTATAGAAACAAGGAATTGTACGAAAGTTTGAAGCCATATTGTATTTACGCCCACGCATTCTTCCTCATCCAATAGAAAACAAGATGAAGCCACAGAGTCACGGAACTCTGACCATCTCACCGCTCAAATCGGGGTGTCACGTGGCCCTCTCAAAATTCCCTAGAATCGAGAGAAAAAAATCTACTATCGCATTTTATCGTAGGGAAAATTTGCCGAAAATCGGGAGTCTCCTCTAGGTTTGAGGTTATCCAGTTCTATCAAACGAGTCCTTAGTTGCCCCAGGCAACACAACCGAAAGCAAACATGAAGGTAACATTGGCGGTGACGAACTAAGTACAGATAGTTTAATGGTGATTTTCTAAAATGTAAAATTGCTAATACTTTTTATTTTCTTCACACCACCTGGGAAGAAGGCTGCATTTGCTTCATAAATTACCCTGACAACTACAATGATTATTAATATTACTTTGGTTTTATCATTTTAGAGTGTATAAGTCACTGATTAAGGCAAATGCATTCCAGATGAGGTTGACGATCGTGATGTTTGCCTACCGATTGATATAAGAATAGCTTTATCCTTTACTTTGAGAAATTGGAAGCCTGACATTTCAATAAGTAATTGAATTCCATGTTTGGTTTTCAGAAATTATATCGATTCTCAAAGGACACACCGGCTTGGTGAAAGGCGTCAGTTGGGACCCAGTTGGAAAGTATTTAGGATCTCAGTCGGATGATAATACTGTGAGAATATGGCGGACGTGCGATTGGAGCACAGAAACCATTGTTACAAAGCCTTTTGAGCAGGTAAGTCAAAATTCCAGCATACACTTCCCATTGGGTGAGGATTGCTACATTTTCACGTCAAGGTCTGACTATAATCTACGTACACGTGGCACCTATATTTTGTAAAGGTTATGGAGGTAAAGCCCTTCATTTCAGTGTTTAAGTCACTTGTCTGTGTTAAGCTTAGCCCATGCAATTGAATGACATTGGCGGGGGGGGGGGGGGGGGGTCGCACAAATGTTAGTTTTGACGTAACCAAGCTTGAGGTGCCTCTAGTAGTAGATCTGTTCACTGACACTCACAGCAATGTCAGTGGATGTTATCATCCCCTTGAGATCTTGTGTTAAGTAACTTGTAACTTCTATCCATGGATTGAAACTTGATTCCATTAGAATTGGGAATTTTTTTGAATGGGTGGCCAGAGTCTTGGATACCTCTCGTAATTATTAGGAGTTTCACATCACAACCATCATGGACAAGCCTGCGGATCCTCTCTGAGACACTGAGGAGCAGATACATCACAACCTTCTCCAAAGTTCTTGATGCCCTATATCCATCGTTGGGTATAGAAGAGTTTGTGGTAGGGATCCCTCCAGCACAAGCAGAGAGACAACCACCACCACGCCCCTAGTGTTTATTTGCTGCAATCACCTCTTCTCTGGGTAAATAGTAGGTTTGTTCCAACCACCCCTCTGAGTTCATGAACTCGTGAGTTCATGAACTCAGACGGGTTCCATGAGTTCATGAACCTAAAAGTTTCATGAACCCGTCGGTGGGAATACTGTAGTTCACATGACAGTCAATGCACTAACTAGCGCTACCGTCGTCTTTAGTAACGTGAACACCTAGTCACCGCAATCCTTTGAGCATTTTGAAGAAAAGGCCAAAAAGGTGGAAAAAAAAAACAAACGGCATTTTCAACTTTTTTGAAGTTTATTTGCTGATTGCCCCCTCAGACTATTTTCCTAGGTATGAAGGATATGGGATATATCATTCCTATCCAGAAGAAGAGTAACTGTTGAGATTTTTATCAAAATCCCTTGAGCCATTATTGAGAAAAGGTATAAAAAAAAAGTACTAAACACAACGTTTTTTCAAGTAGGGTAGGGTGAGCCAAGTGCGCCAAGAAAAACATTAAGTAGTTTGACTTTGCCTGCCAATTACCAACTAGGTACCCTTAAACAAATGTTTTCTATCTATGTGTAGACAGTGTAGATAAAAGAAAACTGACGGTGGTAATAATTATTCGATGGAGCACATTGAAAAAGAGATGTGAAAAACGATAATACAACAAGCATCAAGCAGGCTAATGACAAGGCATTTAGCGTGAAGGTTCGCAGTGAAATGAGATTTTTGGAAGGGTTTCCTTCAGTTCGAGTTCTCAACCCTATCCCCGAGCAGGTCTGAAAAGTTCATGAACTCACTGAACTCAGTTCATGAACCCGATGTGGTGGGAACACCGTAGCGAGTGTTGAGTTCCTGAACTGAAAACGGTTGGAACACGATTCACGTGCGCATATGGTTCGGCGCCGAACCAGTTCCGAAAAGTTCATGAACTCGCGGTGGTTGGAACACACCTAGTATGCGACTTCCATCGGGGCAACGAATCTGGTGCTCTTTTGATTAGCCTGGCCTACCTATTATTGGTTGGATCTCAAAAAGGGGGTGATGGAGAATAGTATTTCCATTGAAATCAATTCATCGAATGAGCTGAGGTAGGGGAATGTCTAGAATCTGCAAATCGGGAATGGGCATCAGCATATTCTTAAGCTTGTGTTTTTGGTTGATTTTGCCTCAACAGACCAGTGCTATCAAATCTAAGGATTTTTTCATGAGTAAGGAAGGAAGGTCTTCCAATTTTGGATTTTTAAACTAAATCACTTGGCTTTTGTTGCAAAAACTTGAAAATTGTTGGTATTGAAAACATTATTCTATAAAAACCCTTTCAGGGCGTCTAATCAAATTAACTTTTAAGTAGGCTGTGAAGGTATTGAACTTGGACTATCTGGGAATTCTTTTTACTAAAGTTTATACTTGTATTAAGAGTTTTGGGGAGGAGGCCTTGGTAAAATAGAAGGAGTGGATAAAAGGAAATGATGATTTGAAGACAAGCACTTAAAGCCTTATTGCATCTCACCCTCAGCCACTTCCAGCAACGTTTCAATTTATTATTTATTCATACTTCTCATTTTCCAGTGCACACCTACCACGATGGTACTTCGGCTCAGCTGGTCACCAGATGGTCAAATTTTAGTCACAGCACACGCAATGAACGGAACTGGCCCTACAGCACAGATTATAGAACGCGATGGTTGGGACCACTCGAAAGATATGGTTGGCCATGGCCTAGCTGTCACTTGTGCAGTGAGTTCTTATCCTATTCCTACGATACTTATATCTTCATTTAGGAATATCACCGTGTATTACTTGGCATCTTTGTTTGATGACTTTGGTTAGGGCTAAACTACTTCTAGGTTCGAAGTTTCTGGTTTGAATTATTTATAAATTATGGCCATTGTAGAGTTTTTTCCGTTGTTTTTCGGGTATTTTTCATGTACGAAAATCGTTTTAACTTCAGCGTTTATTTTTCCGTGTTTGTAGCGATACAGTCCAGCTATCACGGAAACAACCAGAAAAGGCAAAAAACAACCTTCGTGCACCTGTGCTCTAGGCTCCCGCGACCTGTCGGTTTCTGTTTGGATGACAAGCATGGAAAGACCTATAGCAGTAAGTGTTTCTCACTCCATACCTGCAAACAATCATTACTATTATTTATCTATTTGACATTAATATGTCTTATGGCTGGGCCAGGAAAAAGGAAAAATTGTACCTCCCCCTAACCCCCCCCCCCCCCCCTTCTGATTAACCTCCTCCTCTCCCATTTGACTTACAATGCTGAAATTTCAAACGGAGCCTCTCGGGGGAAGGTACTATATAATTACTAGAGACGAGATCGATATGCTAAAATTCGAGCCCGTTTATGCATTCATTTATGCGTTTTTTAAGGCCAATATATTCTTCAATACCTATATTCTTTCTATGCGAATATATTATTTTTCAAGGGTGAAAATATTCTCTTTTTTACCATAATGACAATAAAAGTTTACGATTTTATTGTCTCGGTGCCGTAAAACGTGTTTTTATAATGTGTTTCTATGGATAAATAAGTCAAGGCAAGATACTGTTTCATTTCTTATTTGAGTTTTAATATAAAATGAAAATAATACATGGCATGAAATACAGCGTGAAATATGTACCTAATACGTTTTAATACATACATGAAAAAAGACAATCGACTTCGTGAGAATAATACATTTTTACGTCCCACTGCATACAATTACCAACATTTTTTCCAGTTTTTCCAATGTTAAGTTCCGTCTTTTGTCGGTTAAAACGTTCTTCAGCTTGGAGAAAGATCTTGCCACTTCACATGATACAATAGGCAGGAATTTGAGGGCCGCTATATCGGCAGGATCCGTGAGTTCGCATCCAGGAACCACCCCTCCTTCAGAATTTTCGCCACCTCCTGCACAGTCTTCCAACCTAGGTTTCTTTTTAATACCGCCTGCAGATTCTTTCTTAGCCGTCCTCCAATGATACCCCCCCCCCCCCCCCCCCCAACTTTCACTCTCCTCAATGAATTTCTCCACTTTAGCCACAAACACGTTGAGCCGAGTACCTCCACCTTCAAGTGAAGTAATTATATCCGGTATGGAAGACAGATTTGATTGCACGTAAGTAAGATGTTGCATCACAGTAGTATCGTGGAGCGCACTTTTGCTTTTGAGATGGTCTGGTTGTCAGTTTCATCAAACGTCTCGATGACCTCTTTCAGCTTCTCGTGGTGCTCTGCATAATACTTAGCTGCTGATACCCAAGTGTCCCATCGTGTAATTATTGGTTCAGGGGATAGAAGGGTATGAGGATAGGCATTTTTGAATGCCCTAACCCGACTAGGGGCTTTGACAAACGCTTTTTTAGCAGACGAAATCAACTTGTTCAAATCTGGCACACAATTTCTCAGCTCCTCTGCCACGCGATGGATTCCACGGGCCTTGACCCAGGCATTGTTAGGGGATTTACAGGACATTCCTACTTGCCACCTTTCACATAATGGTTGAGGCAGGCGAGATTTAGATGGTACGAGGGGTCTGATAGATATTCATGTAAATTAGGGAGGTATGCAATGCATCTATTCTTAGTTTACAGGAAGCATCCAGGAGTTTCACAAAAATAATATCCCGGCGATTTTTTTCCCTTGAAACTATCTAAATATTCGAAAAATATTCGAAAACCTAAAAATATGCTTTTTGGTACCAAATATGCAAAAATATGTGAAATTTAATTGCGTTTAAATGGTTGCAAACCACTTAAAACTCCCCAAAAGGGATTCCTATGAACATTCAGAGCCTAAAAACTGAATATGCAAAATATGTAAAATCTCGTCTCTAATAATTACATTGTAAAAAACCACCGTGATCAGCCGAGTGTGCTGTCTGGCGAATTTCTTTCCTAATCGTCCTGCGGCGTTAAGATTTGAAAAGTAGCCTCTCTTGGACACATACATTAGAATTAAAGAGTGCGGAACCACCCCCTGCTCTGCTGAGTGATTTGAAAATTTATTCTGCTTACAAACATTCGAAAAATTTTAATAACATTCACTCTGCCACAGGATCATATTAATAATCCTACATCGTCCAAAAGTTTTTCCAATTTTTTTCATATTGTATTGTATCAAAAATCTTCCTTGTTTTTTGTTGGACAAAAATGCTTAAATAGACTATAAAGATGTTATCACTGTTGCCATTATATATGAACATTCTACTAAAATTAGCTTAAACTGGTTCAATAGAAAAGCACGCGAGTAGGAGGGTGATTTCTGTTACACTGTTCATCCGAATCCATCTGCTTTGATCAATATCACTTAAATCCCTTTTTGTAGACACTCGAATTAAAAATGTAGCTCTCTTGGCAAAGGAGCTTTGACAAGCTGATATGTTTTAAGAGATATATACCTATCGTTAAATACATTTCACCAAGCCATGTAGTGGACGCACAATGTTTTACTATAGCTCCACGATTATTAGTGAGTCACCCACAAATTAATCCAAATAATTTCGAAGCACTTCAAAGTCACAGAGGTTTTTCTTCTATTCATTGGAATTTCAATAAATCTCATGAATTTGCACACTGCCGAATTGGGTTATGCAACGTGGGAGTAATGAGAGGCTGGGCTTGCTTGTGCTTAGTAAGTGACGTTTAGGTGATATTAGTAATTTATTGTAACCGGGAAACTGTACTTTGTGCTTGTATTCATGTATGCAAAAATTGTCTTTCAGGTTATAAAAGACTTATTTAGTTCTCCTGTTCTTGATCTTGGGTGGTCAACCAACGGTCAGTTCTTGATGGCATGTTCTGGAGACGGGACGACGGCTTACATGGAATTTTCCCACCAAGAAATCGGCAGACCGATATCAGACCAGGAGCGGGTTAGTCCATTATAGAGTATCATTTGTTTTTTGTATTTTAGGATTATTTAAATATTTTACTGCCATTCTTAGAATTTTGTTCTCTTTTTCTAATAAGCACACTGTTTGGTATTACTTATTCAAAGCAATCCAAAAGAAATTGCTGCTTCTCTAGGATTTCCAAAAAGGTAGAAGGAACCTATCACAGTAAATGTTTGTCTGCTCTTTTTATCTTATGGTTGAATTCGTGTGGAGGAACTTGTTGTTGCAGTTTGTATAAAACAGTTTGTTACTGTTGGAATAAAATCGATCCAGCAATAGAGTATTAAAATCCGCCCATTTTGTTGAAGATGGTGAAATGTTTTAGGCTGTTTCAATCAACCTAATGTTGCACATTGTGTTGTATTGTGAGCAATTTATGAATTATTGCTCAAACTTTTGATCCACCTTGTAGTTATCCTGCTTAAGTAATCCCCAAATCACTGTGCATTGTACCACCTATGGTCACTTTTCTGATATTAAATGTTGATTGTTATGAATTTGGTTTACAGTCTGTTGTATTGGAGCAGTTGTATGGTAAAATCAGTCTTGGCAGTGGTAACGACTTGCTTATGATTGAAAACCCAGAGGTCCTCATGCATGCGGAGAAACTTAAAGCGGAGTCGAGAAGAGCAGAGGACTCGATCCAGAGGATAGAAGCCAAGCTGAAGAAGAGCCTGAAGGAGCAGGTGCAGTCAGTCCCCGAGCCGATGCAGACAAATGGGTCATCTCAGTTGGGATCGCTCACTTCGCCTGTGACTCCCAATTCGTCTAACAACGTTGAGAACCATGCAGCCTTCAAGGAGAACAAGGGGTGAGTTATTTGCTTAACCCTTTCGCGACGGCCGCCGTATTAATACGTCGGCACAGATGTCCTCCGTAACGCCTGATGACGTATTAATACGTCGGCCATCAAGTGCTCCGTAACGCTTGCTGACGTATTTTGGCTTTTTCGAACTTCCCTCCATTCTATCGACTCTCATGCCTTCCGTTGAGAGGCATTGGAACTAATATTTACGTTTAGTATCTAATAGAATGCGCTGAGATCAAAGACGTTGTTGAGAGAGTTTTTATTCACATCCATGGAAGAAAAGACAAAATAGCAGGAAAAACGTTGACTTGGTCACTGTTTTGTTTGTTGCCCGCATTCGGTCTGTCATAATTTTACTCATACCTGTTTCCATACTTGTACTTTCTTTTACGTTTTTATTCCTAACCATGGACCACCGCAGGTAGACGGATGAAGAAATTCTTAAAGAAATAAATAACCGGGAGTGACTGTGAGTTAGGGACTGAGAGTGAAGTGATTGACGTTGAAATTGAAGCTCGTTCAACAAACTTTTTGGATCAACTCAAAGACGATTGTTTTGACGATTTTCTCGATGATGGTGATCATGATATTCGGGAAATTTCAAATTCTGATATTCTTGATCCAGTTCCTAAAAGCGAAGGTGGTTCATCGCGCGTGGGGCCAATTATTCAGCTCCGAGGCAGTTAGGCCAGGCGCGTTGCAGTGGCTGAACGACGCCCGTCGCGTAGGGGTTAAGAAAAATACCTCATGTAAGCTTAGGCTCAATATAGGCTTATTATACCATCTCTGTAAATATTATCATTTTCCTATAAAATAAGAAATTATTTTTAAAAACAGGGTGGGATAGGTTTTATTGTTATTCATTACTATTGGTTTCCTATGGGTTCTTGAGATTCATTCTGCCTGCCAGATAAGAATTATTCAAATTATTATGTGCTGAGTGGCACCTCTATGCAGACCACTAGGCATGATGGAAGAAAGTTGAATCTGACAGATTTAATTGTATGAAAAAGTATCACTTCATGGCTGGCCAACTCACCCAATTTTTTTAAATTTATATATTTATTTTTTATTAATGTCTGTATGACAATAACCGGTCACTGGAGAATGTCCTACTGGCTAGACCAAAATGTAACCAGCATTGTGGACAGAAAATGGTGGGAAAAAGGTTCACCAACACAAAATTCCACTTTTACAATAGCCGTATGACTTAGTTTGCAACATTTCCCCGAAAGTTCTCTCCAGTGGTGGAAAAGGAATGAGATCCAACTCTGCCAAGGTGTGAAATGATTTTGGCACAGCATAGATTGTTACAACATGACGCTTGCTACACACCCTTCACTCACCCAGTCAATATACTAAAGAATAGTCTGGCTTGTGCCATGGACAGCTAGCCAATAACAGTCGTCTGCAATGTTAGAAGAATCCAATATCTCCTTCCTAGAATGTAAGTCGTGTTTGGGAGTCCCTAGGCAATCATGTCTTTTGTTCTCCCCGCAAACAACCCCCCCCCCCCTCCTCCTGAGAGAAGACTGTGCACAAAGTCGATGTCCTTGAAAGATGCCAAGTACCCATTAACCTATGGGTTTAGGCATACGTTCTAGCTCACATTACCAACTAAGCAGGTTGGCGCCCAAGTTTATGGATATCCTCAAAACTCCAAATGCCGAGGTCTGGCATACAGTGATTGTTAGTAGTCGCCAATCCTTCTTTACCTCTATTTGATACTGGGAGTGAACAGTGGTACTCTGGCTGCCAAACTTGAAGTACAACCCATGCTTCTATTTCAACTTTTTACCTTACTCTGTGATCTCTACCAAGTCTAAATTCATTATATCTATGCTAATCAGTTTGAATATACAACCTCATTTCAATTATGACAAGTTAAATTCACACGTTTCCATGATTTGAAGTTGTGGACCCATTTCAATCAAAAAACGGAAGTTAAAAAAGAACGTTGTCTAATTCCACAATAGTAAAAAGTTACAATGTTGGATCGATTTCGACAATTAGGTCATGCTCAGTAACAAACAGTAACATGAATTATTGATCCTTTTACTGATTACGCCATTATTGTTGTTTTCTATTCAGTAATCATAATCATATCCATTGTTGTTTCATTTGCAGAACGAAAAAACAAATTGAAACTCGTACTTCGGATGGGCGTCGTCGCATCACCCCAATTTTCATCCCCTTGAACGTTGAGAACTGGTAAGATATTGCTGTCACGTTCATGTCGAAATTTCATTTATAAATGTCTAGTACATTACATCTTGAAGGTCACTATTTTCAACCCCTTAGACATTTGTTGCTTTGTGTTATAGAGATATCTAGATATGTAGATTCCAAAAATCGAGTTGAAAGAAAAGAAAACTGCTCATCGGCCACCCAAAACTTTTTCCCAACCTACTGGAAAAAAGTTCACGAAATATGATTGAAAAATCACTAATCAGCCAGAGATGAGCCTGAAATTTTAGCATAACTTCTAATCTAGTTGTTATTTTATGAATTGAAAGGGTAGTTTTTGTTGATTTAGTTGGGTTTCACTTCAAAGAATCGAGTGAGACCACCCAAAACACCGTATGACCTGCCGTTCGTGGTCTACAACGGCTCAAGTGTTTTGTTGGATGAAAAAACATTGTGTTAACGCAACAACTGTGAATCAAAAAGCAAAATCCAGAGACTGGAAAATATTGACAGCGAAGCCTCCGTTTCGCCCTACCACCAAAAAATTTTTAATCAAATCGGTTAGGAAATTCTTTACACGAGATGCTTTCTAAAGCTGTATTTGACCATGCTTGATTGTCTTGTGTGCTGGTCAGAACTCATGCAGTCGGTCTCAAGAGAAGCCATCAACCTGATTCCGTTCCAAATCCGGTGGCGTTGGGTCAGAACCTCACTCCGGTGGTTCAGCCTCCACCCCAATTTTCAACTGCTTACTCTTCCCGCGCTCATGAGCCACCCAGTGCACCCCGTCACTTCCGACTTTTCATTCTGTTGTCTGCTTACGGGTGAACTGGTGTTGCCAG
Source organism: Adelphocoris suturalis (assembly GCA_030762985.1). NCBI lineage: Eukaryota > Metazoa > Arthropoda > Insecta > Hemiptera > Miridae > Adelphocoris > Adelphocoris suturalis. Next base: position 12,556,105 of record CM061042.1, on the reverse strand, counting down.
AAGTTCCATTAATAGTTCAAAAGTGCAAGATTTGCTTATTTTGCTTCGTAGGACCTCCTACCACCCTTCTGATGGTTGCGTCCAGATTTGGGATGTCATTACGAATTCCCTTAAGGATTATTAAAAAAAAGATAATAATCGTTGACATCTACTTATGAAAATGAACACCATTCAGGTTGGCGAAAAGGGTTTGAAACTCACCATACCATACCATGATTATCGGCAACACATGGTATTATTTTTTTAATTTTAATTCAGAGTCCGTGGGAGGGGTCATTTTCCCCCTCCGCCGCACTGAATCTGAGGTTTACTGTGGGGTTCTCTCCCCTATTTCCAACCTATAGGTTCTTGAGCCAATCAATCCCCCTCCTCCGCCAGACTGAGAATACCCCAAATACATTTAAATAATACCACATGGTAACATTTAAAGACTTTTTCAACATCATGAACTATTTCCTGTATAGTTCCTGTTTATCTATATACTTACAACAATACATACACACTGCCACCTTTTACGTTTAGAGTCCTGTAGGGGCTCAATAGCAAAAGTTCCAGATCAATAAAATAAACGCTGCAAATTATTTCACAAAGGTTAATTATTTTTTCAATTGAGTATGATCGTAGTTTTAGTTGGCTTGCATACGTCATAAGGCCCATCCAGACTCCTCGAAGTGTCCTACTTCGAGTTGCCACAACCTATACTTCTATAATTATATACGCATGTTTATATTTCTCGATTTGAGCTCCTATCTATTCAAATAGTTATTGCCTTAATAATAGCATTATCTAAGTACGTACGAAAAGTCGACAGGATATGTTATTAAATTTGCGTAAGAAAAGCATTGGTATTAACACACAAATATGACCTAGAAAAAAAAAAATATGTTCATGCCTCGAAGGAACGCCGTACCCACCTCATGGTGCCATGGTGTATTATATGGGTATAACACGTAAAAGTAATAAATATCCATTCTCCTACACCCCTCTGCTACGCCCCTGGTCACTCCAGCCACCACAAGGTGCTGCGGCGCCTCCTCTCACTCCACCCCCCGCTCACCCCCCCTCACCTCAACCGTGACCCCCTGCCAAGCGTGCCAGGCGTGCGCCTAACACGTCTAACACTCAAAGCCTCGAAAAAGACACTTTTTCGCCCGTTTTTGGCCCATAGCATCTATGCGAGTAAAGCGATCGGGATGGTTAAACGTTAGGACCAACTAGACCCCAAATGGAGTCTATGTGCGAAAGAACGGGTTTTTTAAGTCAATTCTTAGGCCTTTTATGGCCTGGACGGTGGACGGACATTTCAAATTTGGATTCTACGCACCTTGAAACGTAAAGTGACAAAGTTTGAGGGGGGGGTTGTAAAAATTTTTTGCTACACGATCACATAGGCTTATTATTGGAAATAATAAACCAAAAATATGATGTCTTATTGAGGACTGGCAGTTAATATACCAGCACCATCTCTAACTATAGAAATTACAACAACCCAACAGCATCTGTCTTCAACAATGATGTGACACTTACACTGAGATGGTAGAAGCCCCACGCCTCCGATAATTTCTGAGAGAATCCACATTTGTTGAAAGTGGATAAGGGTTTTTATTTTTATTTATTTATTAATTTTTTATTTTATTTATTTAGTTTTTAATGAATTTAGTGTTTATCTGTTCCAGCGAGGAGATCACGCCGTTTTGTGCGGACAGCATGCCGTCCTTCTCGTGCATGACCAAGTCGCGGATTGTCATCGAGAAGCGGGACGATGTTGTGGTGACGCCAAACGTCACGCCTGCCAAGTCTACGGGTACTCAAAGCGCATCGACCCCCTCCAAGTGCTCTACACCTACTCTTAATACCACGCTCACACAGAGGTAAGTGTGCTGGATTGAGTTTCGATGATTGGATACCTATAGCCTAATAAATGAACCTTTACAGACGCACACATCTAGCCACTTTGACGCCTGGAAGGAGGGGTACCTTGCATTACCTAGGGTAGTTACAATTTTTCTCTGAGTTGTTTGTGATGTAGGCTGCAAGTGTTATTCAAATTTTCGACCTCGGAAGTCGAACACAACGTTTCTTACAATTATAAAAACCTCAAAATTTTCGACCATTTCATGGTTTATGTCAATTTTTGACATCGAAAGACGACTTTTTCGAATATTGTCATCCTACTTTTTTTAAGGGAGGCAATCCTTTTTCCACATACTCCGTTTTTTAACATCACACTAGTTTTTTTTTTTTGAAATTTAGACACAATTTAATATTTTACCATCAATTTTTGGGATATCTATTTCAAGATATCCCAAATGGGGTGAGGGTCCCCCACATAAAGTAATATGGAAGTATGAAAACATGATTTTTGATGATAGAAAACAATAAAATGATATCATGTTACTGCCAAATAGAACCTTAATTTTGATGCAGCCCTAGAATAAACGTATTAACGTATTGTATCAAGTTTACATCAACTTTATTGTGTTTCAGCCCTAAAGTGGAAGTTCCTCCCTCTACGAACGCGTTTTCTAGTCTTATCACATCAGTAGGAAAGTCGCATTCGACGATGACCAAGCGGCCCCGCTCCCATACTCTCGGCACAAGTATGAAGAAGAAGAAAGTGAAAGAAAGCAAAGAGCAACCATCCCCCTCCAAGAGGTGCCCAACGCAGTTACCACTCGATCTACTTCCTCCGCTTACACTCGCAAATGACCGTCATGTCAAGGTAAACTTTCGTATATCATGTTGAATCAACACCTTGACCTGATTAGCAAATTTTACAGTTTCTAAACTCGTTTTATCTTCAACTTTAACATATTCTTCTGCACAATAATGGGCAATTCGTGACAATCTATGATTGTCGTGATTGAATTCCTACCTTTTATCCTAAATAATTTATATATGTATATATTTCAGTTACTAATTAGGGATTAAGGTAAATTATTTAATCACTTGGATAAGTTTATTTACCGATTTCTTTATGGTGCTCCAAAAGAAAGGTAACTAAGGTGTTTTCTGACCAAGCTGTAGACATGATGTATATAAAATTCACTTCAATTGAAGCTAAGAAATACCGCAGGGGATTTCAGAAAATGTCTGGGATATCAAGGGTTAGGTATGGGTATTATGTAATAAGGTAATTAGAAATGTACGATTGCTATATGCAGACAAGAAGGTTGACTCACCGTTTCAACAGGCAGCTGGGGAACGAATGAGGAAAGGCAGGCCCATGCTTTTGGGGATGCCAACACCATGCCATTCTCTCTGAATGGTTCTGTTTAATATTTGTCGCCAACTGTTGTAAATTCTACCAATTTTATTTTATTCCATCATCTGAAAGATCCTACCAAGAGCTTTCCAAAAAGTTCCTGTCACGTAGCATGATAGCATGAGCGATTTTTCGTAAGATCATTCTTTTTTTAAATCTGTTTTTATACATTTTTCTGCAAATTTTATTGAAATTTAAGTAAATTTTCGGCTGTTTTTAGCCATATTTAGTCATTTTTTCAGATTTCCAAAAAGTTCCTGTCACGTAGCATGATAGTATGAGCGATTTTTCGTAAGATCATTCTTTTGGTTTATTATTTCCAATAATAAGCCTATGTGATCGTGTAGCAAAAAATTTTTATAACCCCCCTCAAACTTTGTCACTTTACGTTTCAAAGTGCGTAGAATCCAAATTTGAAATGTCCGTCCGGGCCATAAAAGGCCTAAAAATTTACTTTAAAAACCCGTTCTTTCGCAAATAGACTCCATTTGGGGTCTAGTTGGTCCTCACGTTTAACCATCCCGATCGCTTTACTCGCATAGATGCTATGGGCCAAAAACGGGCGAAAAAGTCTCTTTTTCAAGGCTTTGAGTGTTAGACGCACGCCTGGCACGCTTGGCAGGGGGTCACGGTGGGTGGTGAGGGGGGTGGAGTGAGAGGAGGCGCCGCCGCACCTTGTTGTACTGGAGTGACCAGGGTCGTAGCAGAGGGGTGTAGGAGAATGGATATTTATTACTTTTACGTGTTATACCCATATAATACACCGCGGCACCATGAGGTGGGTACAGCGTTCCTTCGAGGCATGAATATATGTTTTTTTTCTTGGTCATATTTGTGTGTTAATACCAATGCTTTTCCTACGCACATTTAATAACATATCCTTTCGACTTTTCGTACGTACTTAGATAATGATTAAGGCAATAACTATTTGAATAGATAGGAGCTCAAATCGAGAAATATAAACATGCGTATATAATTATAGAAGTATAGGTTGTGGCAACTCGAAATAGGACACGCCGAGGAGTCTGGACGGGCCTTATGACGTACACAAGCCAACTAAAACTACGATCAAACTCAATTGAAAAAATAATAAACCTTTGTGAAATAATTTGCAGCGTTGTTTTATCTGTTTTTATACATTTTTCAGCAAATTTTATTGAAATTTAAGTACATTTGGCTGTTTTTAGCCATATTTAGTAATTTTTTCAGAACTTTTATTGACATTTGAGCAATTTATTGGGCTCAAAAAGTGCTGGCAAAGGAACTTTTCCTTTCATTTACAGAGTTTGATTTTTTGTGCAAGAACAGGATTTTTACCTCAATCTTAAGAAGAGTTATGTTCTGGAATGCCAAACACACACACACACACACGTATATCGCTGGTTCGGAAAAAGACTATAAAAAGTCAACAAATTTCGGTTTTCAGGAGAGATTAAAGTATTGGTAATGACTGTTAATTGGTTAATACGTACTTACGCTTTGATTGGCTGTATTTTCTTTTATAAAATAGCCAATAGGACTAGTATGTGACAGTTCCCTTGGGATCCAAGAGAATGTGTGTCCGTCGCACTCGCGCCGGGTGTCATCCTCGAGTTCTTGAAATGCTGTGTCTGGCGATAGATGAGGATCAGAACAGATCTTCTCTGAACGTAGCACATATGATATTAGTACGAGTTGTATCTCTTACGGAACTGTCACACCCCCCTCTCTCTATGAGTGCGGGTTTAGGCCCCATTGCACCTCTGGTTGCGATCTAATTCCGTTACATGTTGCAGAGCGTGGTTAGGATTATGTACGGCTGACGCCTAGTAACCCAATCCACTATTGCGTTAATGTTTCAGATGAAACATGGCCCGGGTTTCCAGAAGGAATACCCAATATACTCCCTTGGATACGTAAACAATTTCATTGGTTCTTGACTATTAATTTCTCAATTTTTCCCCTCATATTATTTCTATTTTTCTTACTTAATTTCTTCCAAGGGCATCGTTCCCTATTTCATAAGTCCCCAAAGTGGGCACCTTCCACTGTAAGTCTCCAAAGTTGAGCTAGTTATTCTCCCCCGGGCATAGTTCCCATTTTCATAAGTCCCCAAGTGGGCATCTCCCACTATAAGTCTCCTGGTTGAGCAAGTTATATTATTCCCGATTGTTCCAATCTTTGATTGGGGGTTAATTACCTAATGGAAACTTCATACGAAGATTCATTGACAATCCATCCTGTTTTAATTTCTCTTTTTTATCCTCAATCGCCAATGCAGCTATTTATTAGTGAGCATCAATTCTCAACCAGTAAACTATTCCACCTGGTTTACATACTTGTTCCTCAAACAAGTATGTTTTTAAGGGGAGGAGTGTGACAGTTCCCGTGAGATCCAAGAGAATGCGTGTCTGTCGCTCTCATGACGGGCGTCATTCTCGAGTTCTAGGAATGCTGTGTTTTGTGATAGATGAGGATGCGAGAACTGGAAAATCATCTTCTCCGAACATGACACATATGCTATTACTACGAGTTGTATCTCTTTAGGTGCTGTCACACCCCCCTCTCCCTATGAGTGCGGATTTAGGCCCCATTGCATCTCTGGGGGTGATCTAAGTCCGTTGCATGGTAGCAGAGCATGGTTATAATTATGTATGGCTGACGCCTAGTAATCCAATCCACTATTTTTGTGGGCGTTAATGTTTCAGAAGAAACATGGCCCGGGTTTCCAGAAGGAATACCCATTATACTCCCTTGGATACATAAATAATTTCATTGGTTCTTGACTATTAATTTCTCAAATTTTCCCCTCATATTATTTCTATTTTTCTTACTTAATTTCTTCCAAGGGCATCGTTCTCTTTTCATAAGTCCCCAAAGTGGGCATCTCCCACTATATAAGTCTCCTGGTTGAGCAAGTTATATTATTCCCGATTGTTCCAATCTTTGATTGGGGGTTAATTACCTAATGGAAACTTCATACGAAGATTCATTGACAATCCATCCTGTTTTAATTTCTATTTTTTATCCTCAATCGCCAATGCAGCTATTTGTTAGTGAGCATCAATTCTCAACCAGTAAACTATTCCACCTGGTTTACGTACTTGTTCCTCAAACATGTATGTTTTTAGGGGAGGAGTGTGACAGTTCCCGTGAGATCCAAGAGAATGCGCGTCCATCGCCCTCGCGCCGGGTGTCATCCTCGAGTTCTTGAAATGCTGGGTCTGGCGATAGAGGAGGATCCGAGAACCGGAAAATCACCTTCTCTGAACATAGCACATATGCTGTTAGTACGAGTTGTATCTCTTTTGGTACTGCCACACCCCCCTCTCTCTATGAGTGCGGATTTAGGCCCCATTGCACCTCTGGGGGTGATCTAAGTCCGTTACATGGTAGCAGAGCATGGTTAGAATTATGTACGGCTGACGCCTAGTAATCCAATCCACTATTTTTGTGGGCGTTAATGTTTCAGAGGAAACATGTCCCGGGTCCCGGGTTTCCAGAAGGAATACCCATTATACTCCCTTGGATACATAAATAATTTCATTGGTTCTTGACTATTAATTTCTCAAATTTTCCCCTCATATTATTTCTATTTTTCTTACTTAATTTCTTCCAAGGGCATCGTTCCCTATTTCCCCCAAAGTGGCATTCCACTGTAAGTCTCCAAAGTTGAGCTAGTTATTTTGCCCAGGGCATAGTTCATTTTCAAGTCCCCAAAGTGGGCATCTCCCACTATAAGTCTCCTGGTTGAGCAAGTTATATTATTCCCGATTGTTCCAATCTTTGATTGGGGGTTAATTACCTAATGGAAACTTCATATGAAGATTCATTGACAATCCATCCTGTTTTAATTTCTCTTTTTTATCCTCAATCGCCAATGCAGCTATTTATTAGTGAGCATCAGTTCTCAACCAGTAAACTATTCCACCTGGTTTACATACTTGTTCCTCAAACAAGTATGTTTTTAGGGGAGGAGTGTGACAGTTCCCGTGAGATCCAAGAGAATGCGTGTCCATCGCTCTCGTGCCGGGCGTCATCCTCGAGTTCTTGTCATGCTGTGTCTGGCGATAGATGATTATCCGAGAACCGGAAAATCATCTTCTCTGAACATAGCGCATATGCTATTGGTACTGTCACACCCCCCTCTCTCTATGAGTGCGGATTTAGGCCCCATTGCACCTCTGGGGGTGATCTAAGTCCGTTACATGGTAGCAGAGCATGGTTAGAATTATGTACGGCTGACGCCTAGTAATCCAATCCACTATTTTTGTGGGCGTTAATGTTTCAGAAGAAACATGGCCCGGGTTTCCAGAAGGAATACCCATTATACTCCCTTGGATACATAAATAATTTCATTGGTTCTTGACTATTAATTTCTCAAATTTTCCCCTCATATTATTTCTATTTTTCTTACTTAATTTCTTCCAAGGGCATCGTTCCCTATTTCATAAGTCCCCAAAGTGGGCATCTCCCACTATAAGTCTCCTGGTTAAGCAAGTTATATTATTCCCAATTGTTCCAATCTTTGATTGGGGGTTAATTACCTAATGGAAACTTCATATGAAGATTCATTGACAATCCATCCTGTTTTAATTTCTCTTTTTTATCCTCAATCGCCAATGCAGCTATTTATTAGTGAGCATCAATTCTCAACCAGTAAACTATTCCACCTGGTTTACATACTTGTTCCTCAAACAAGTATGTTTTTAAGGGGAGGAGTGTGACAGTTCCCGTGAGATCCAAGAGAATGCGCGTCCATCGCCCTCGCGCCGGGTGTCATCCTCGAGTTCTTGAAATGCTGGGTCTGGCGATAGAGGAGGATCCGAGAACCGGAAAATCACCTTCTCTGAACATAGCACATATGCTGTTAGTACGAGTTGTATCTCTTATGGTACTGTCACACCCCCCTCTCTCCATGTAGTGCGGATTTAGGCCCCATTGCACCTCTGGGGGCGATCCAAGTCCGTTACATGGTAGCAGAGCATGGTTAGAATTATGTACGGCTGACGCCTAGTAATCCAATCCACTATTTTTGTGGGCGTTAATGTTTCAGAAGAAACATGTCCCGTGTCCTGGGTTTCCAGAAGGAATACCCATTATACTCCCTTGGATACATAAATAATTTCATTGGTTCTTGACTATTAATTTCTCAAATTTTCCCCTCATATTATTTCTATTTTTCTTACTTAATTTCTTCCAAGGGCATCGTTCCCTATTTCATAAGTCCCCAAAGTGGGCATCTCCCACTATAAGTCTCCTGGTTGAGCAAGTTATATTATTCCCGATTGTTCCAATCTTTGATTGGGGTTAATTACCTAATGAATACTTCATATGAAGATTCTATGGCAATCCATCCTGTTTTAATTTCTCTTTTTTATCCTCAATCGCCAACTGCAGCTATTTATTAGTGAGCATCAGTTCTCAACCAGTAAACTATTCCACCTGGTTTACATACTTGTATGATTTTAAGGGGAGTTGTGTGACAGTTCCCGTGAGATCCAGGAGAATGCCGTCCGTCGCTCTCGTGCCAGGCGTCATCCTCGAGTTCTTGAAATGCTGGGTCTGGCGATAGATGAGGATCCGAGAACCGGAAAATCATCTTCTCTGAACATAGAACATATGCTATTAGTACGAGTTGTATCTCTTTTGGTACTGTCACACCCCACTCTCTCTCTCTATGAGTGCGGATTTAGGCCCCATTGCACCTCTGGGGGTGATCTAAGTCCGTTACATGGTAGCAGAGCATGGTTAGAATTATGTACGGCTGACGCCTAGTAATCCAATCCACTATTTTTGTGGGCGTTAATGTTTCAGAAGAAACATGTCCCGTGTCCTGGGTTTCCAGAAGGAATACCCATTATACTCCCTTGGATACATAAATAATTTCATTGGTTCTTGACTATTAATTTCTCAAATTTTCCCCTCATATTATTTCTATTTTTCTTACTTAATTTCTTCCAAGGGCATCGTTCCCTATTTCATAAGTCCCCAAAGTGGGCATCTCCCACTGTAAGTCTCCTGGTTGAGCAAGTTATATTATTCCCGATTGTTCCAATCTTTGATTGGGGGTTAATTACCTAATGAATACTTCATATGAAGATTCATTGACAATCCATCCTGTTTTAATTTCTCTTTTTTATCCTCAATCGCCAATGCAGCTATTTATTAGTGAGCATCAATTCTCAACCAGTAAACTATTCCACCTGGTTTACATACTTGTTCCTCAAACAAGTATGTTTTTAAGGGGAGGAGTGTGACAGTTCCAGTGAGATCCAAGAGAATGCGCGTCCATCGCCCTCGCGCCAGGTGTCATCCTCGAGTTCTTGAAATGCTGTGTCTAGCGATAGATGAGGATCCGAGAACCGGAAAATCACCTTCTCTGAACATAGCACATATGCTATTAGTACGAGTTGTATCTCTTTTAGTACTGTCACACCCCCCTCTCTCCATGTAGTGTGGATTTAGGCCCCATTGCACCTCTGGGGGCGATCTAAGTCCGTTACAAGTACCTGTTTTCACAAGACACTATCGCCTTGATTACCCCCTTTTTTTAACCGTATTTCAATCCCTTTGTACCCCTAATTTTGAGATGAAACATGCTTTAATGATTGGAGATTTCTTTGTGCAAGATTGATACATATCCAAATGAAGTAGTATTGAAGGATACATTATAAAAGTAATGTAACTTACCATGATGTGAACGCTCTGCTATCTCAAAACAAGATGTTCTTGCAGGAAAAAAAAGTCACTAATCAAACCGTTTTGTGTTGAAATTTCGAATTGTAATAGTCTTGAACTGGACTAACGAGGTACATTCGGTGACAGTTCAAAGACAACTGACATGTCATAGTCTTGTTGGCAACACTGTTGTGAGGTGAGAAGTTTTAATAGTCTGCATCAGCGCATTCTGGCGCCTGGACCGCCAAGATGGGTTCAGTTAGTATTGTACATGATTCTCCACTCGATTTTGAGTTAGTTCACCATTAAAACTGAAAAACGTAATTTTTTCGAGTTATCATAATCTTTTTCCGGACCTGCGATATGAAAAAATGCAAACTTCAGGAGGCATCTCAGAATGCCTCAAAACGGATTTCAATAAAGACATTTTTCAAAAATGTTGATTTAAACATTTTTCCAGTTATTGCAGTAGCTTCTTTTTCTACGAAAATTCTCCAACAATCCAGTATGATTACATGCGATAATTTACGAAAATTAACTCACTGCCATATTGTTCCTTATTCCAGCCTCATACATGACTAATTGAAAGTGATTATGTGTGCCCACTGCACACCTAATTTTTCAAATGTGACTAAGTGTGGCAATTTATGTTTTCCAGCTCTCGAAGACTCGAAATTATGTGAATGTTCAGAATTCAGCTAGTAAAGGCCCTGCAGGTCAGCTGAGTGTTGTGAGATTGTTCTCGCCTGATGGAGAAGAGAAACCACTGTGGGAGCTCGCTCTTGGTAAGTTTGTTGTACAAAACACTCTGGATATTTATGCAACAATTTCAAACTGGAACAACTTATACTTTATTTGAAATCTTATAGAATTGCAGAACGAACGAAAGATTACAACATGTTAACAAAGAACAAGTTTTAGATATAAAAACTACACTAGCCTGACTGGAGCTGCAAGCAGTGCAGGGTTACCACCCAGCCTGCTCGACAGCAGTGCCCATGGAGTGACAGCGGCGAACAGGGTAGTTACGGGGGACTATTGGCAGGTAAATTTGAAACAACCTTTGGAGGAGCCAAACATACTCTCCCCCTTTTATTATAGAGAGGAACTACTAATAATTTGGCAGGGGGCACAACTTGACCAATGGACACAACTTTTCCCCACTGACGGATCGAACGTGGGCAACTCCGGCTACTCCGTCATTACCTGAAACCGATTCTGTAACTATGCCCATAGGCCAAGTTAGGGAGGTGTTGTCCTCTAGCATCAGTACTACATCACCAATGGATGCTGGAACTGACGGGACTTCCACTTGGAACGGGATTGCAGGTCTAACAATTACTCGGTCTGCCAACACTTCCAAAACTGTTGGACTAGTGTGTTGACAAACTTCCACTTTGGGACCAGACGGGAACTTACATAAGAGCAATTGCTTTCCAGCCTAGCAGTCAGCAGTCGGTGGACAAGGAAATGCCCTGGGGTGAGCATAGAAATGTCATCGAGGACTCTGACTGGTAGACAAGCGGATGGGAATTGAGGATTGCTTCAATTCGTACGATAACAGTGGTAAAGATCTGTGGGGCCGGGGTATGATCACAAAAATGAACCTTGAGGAGGTGCTTGGCAGACTTAACGGCCGCTTCCTCAAGCCACACAAGTGACAAAGTGAAAACAAGCAGTATCGTGGATATACGAGCTAAACGAAAAGAAAAAAAAAAACTGACCTCGGATTTGGATTCAGCACATCAAATAACGTAAGAAACCGACATGCTCCGGCTGGATGCAAGACCACTCCTAAATTTTTTAAAGTAGTGTAACAGAAATCTTCAGTTCAGTCAGCAACACAGTCCACTCACTGTCTTTCTTTAATCACAAAGATCAACAATTGTCATCATTCTTCTTTTGCCACTTTCAAGTGCGACATCAAACACCACTGACTGTCATGACTTTGTGACTGAAATCTAAAAGAAAACTCTCCACACACTGAGGAAGTTGGTAACCAGTGAGAATTTCATAGAAAAAAATAGGATCAGATGCTAGGGGAGTTGCCATCATGCCACATTTCACTGTGCCATCATGTCGACAACCGATCGAGGACGAATTAACTAATGATATAAGGAGTGTCGACAGACGAGTTTCAATGGGCTTATACGTTCAAAAAACATAAAAGACTAGGAGGAAAGATTAGCATACTGTAGGTACTACGTAGTTCTTGAACCTACTCTTGTATGATCGAGAATCTATCTAATGGAAGTTAACTCATTGGAATTTCAAAAAATCGGTCGCTATGGGTGATATTCTCGAGACTTGCGACACTAGCGCATCCTTACATCGAGGCAAGCGAAATCGAAGTTATTTCACCTTGTTGTCGTGGTGACGAGTAAACATATGCGAAAATGCCCCATTTGTAGTCACAGCTGGACAACAGCATAACATAGTCTCACCTAGTTCCGAGTCAATATTTTCATTATTTGTAATATGCAAGGTGATAAATTGTACGCAAATTACATCAAGTTATTATCAGGTGTTGACCTCAAACGTTACGAATGCAAGATTTAATCTGTGGGGTAGAGATCCATATGAAATATGTGTTGGGGAGTTGACATACAAGTGTTCTAGATGATCCAGACTTCAGCCGCAAAAATGGTGTGGATTATTTATCTAGTTTTAGAACTGTTCTTTGAATCAATTGAAACTAAAAATCTTTAGAGTACTGTGAAAGTGGTCTTGTGAAAGGATGTGTTATGAGAGCTCTGTTAGGCGGGAATAGTAAGTTGTATCACATGTGGAAAGGTAAGTACCTAGAGGTAAGGTATACCTACATACTTTCCGTATATTATTACTTGTTCATGTAGGTACTTCATTGATCAAGACGAAAGTAGGTACCTAATCACTTTTGTTGCCCATAAAATTTGCGTAACTGAAAAACTCGCGCAATAACTGCACTGCCAATGCCGTCTTTATGAAATCTTACCTTCAGAGGAATGCATTTCAAGGTTTTTTCCTTGCTGCTGGTTTTTAATTCATGTTGCATATTCCCTGATTCGATATTTGACAAACTTGCTAATCAGCGGTTGTATTCGTCGGCAAAGCAACGACCCACCTACTTTGTTTAGGCACTTTAAACCAACAGCAAATCTGGTAGGACGTACATAACTACCTAAGTAGTTTCGTTTCTTGGTGTAGCAACAACCTGCCTTGTTTATTTTGACAAACTATCAAATCTCTCCTTTCATTCATTCAATATAACAAGTAAAGCTTCCTCAGTTAAGCATAGTACTACGAACTTATAATAAAACGCTGATGAAGCTACCTGAGCAATGGCTAGGTACCTACACAGCAGTACAGACACCTGAGGAATTTTCAATAATCTTTTCTTTACTATTTTTCAGGTTAATTATTCTCAAAGCCTAAACGAATGAAGTTCTTTAGTTTTCTGACACTGATTAACTACTATAGTTAGTAGGCTCCTAGTCCAAATAAAAACTCGTTCACGTTAGATTGGTATTGTTGACAGCAATCTACAATCAATTATTGCGCTGGCAGGCATGATTATTATAACATTTAGTCGAATTGAAACTTTGTGTTGCTACAATATTATACTTTTTCAAAACAAAACTGTTGAAAAATGGCCTTATAACCACGAATTATGTTGACGTGAGACGGCAAACTTCTTGTGAGAAATAGGTTGGTTGAGTAGCGATTCATTGACGTAGGGCGGTATCATGGCCGACTTTGGCTGAAACGCGAACCTACTCCAGGCGTGACGTCACGAGAATATGGGCCATATGCTAGGTGCCTACCAATCAGGGGCACTGTCAAGTTTAGTTTAATACGCAACTGACTATGGGGAAATTCAGACCATAAGTATGAGCTGTAAGAGACAAGGGATGTTAACAACTACGACTAAGTAGATAATTTATTACAAATGATAGTAATTACCTGGCAATATTATGCACTTACTTATATTATGATTTCACACTTTTTTGCCCTTTCTCAACGCCCTTTCCCAGACAAATCGCTGGTCTACTCGTTCTTTCGATCCAAACTTATTAGTTATTCAAACATTTCGTTTTCCTCTACTGAGAAGATTAGAGAAGCAAAATAATACAACGACACCACTGTATTTGCATCAGAAAACGCTGCAGTACGATTTATTTGACTTTTTAGTAGTCACCAAAGGAAGATTGACAAACAAACGCAGGTAACCTGTCAAGCTGCTATTCCGGGTGATTCCGCTTACATGGGTTCATTTTTCTGCCACTAGATTTCGCACCTTAATTGAAATCACCAATTGAGGGATATCCTAATTTAGACATTTATGGATCTATAACTTTTGATAATTTCGATTTTTTCAAGTACATTCATCATACTTCCTTTTGTACATACATGAAGAAATTTTACAAACCTTTTATCAAATCAAAATTGTAAATATGATTGCCAATTTCGGATGAAGAAAACGCATGATTTACAAAGAAAAAAACATGAGAACTGAGGGTTTTCAAGAAAATAGCTCGGATCAGAAATGAGCCAAATAATCTATTTTTGGCTTCTTTCTGACCTTGAACAGAATTTCAGTTGAACAATTTTTTTGTTTACAGCAAAATTACAGTTGAGCAATTTTTTGTTTACAACAAAATCAATGTCACAGAAAGATTCTCCAAGAAATAACACTGTAAGTGAAGTTTTTTGGTTCAGCGAAAGAGCGAAAATTGAAGAGTTTAAATGTTAAAAAACGGGATCCCTAAAACGTTTGAAATAAGAAAAGTGCTTTTTTTTTGTTATTTTACATGTGAATAGAAACGATTAATCCCTGTTGATCGTCAAAGGGCCATTAATCGTGCAATAGAAATGTTAGTACTAAGTTCGTCGGGATGGTTGTGAGCACTACCATTGGAAAGACATAACTTTGATTTGTCAGCCAGTAAGTTTAGAGATGCAATAACAGTATGGTACAAACAAAACGCATTAAATATGCCAGAATCCTGTGACGGATATGGTGCAAGCACGTTTATCGTTGAGCACGCTGTAACATGCTAAACAGGAGGCCTAATATCCAGACGCCATAACGAAGTACGAGATGTATTGGGCGAACTCAATTTGAGGAAATGTAGTGAAATAACCCGTCATAGTGGAAGCGTCTAATACCTCAGCAGGGCTCAGGGGCGATCTGGCGTGCAGAGGTGTATGGGAAAGGCAGAGAGAAGAAGCCATCTTTGATATTCGAGTCACTGATACTAATGCGCCCTCTCATATTTCCCGTCTAGTCTCAGCAATTCTGAAGTCTGCAGAGGAAGAAAGAAAAGGAAATACAATGACGTACGTATACAAAGACGATCCTCCTTCACCCCAATGGTTTGCACGACAGACGCAATATTCGCTCCTCAAATGGCAAATTTTCTCAAGGTAATGGCAGAGCGGTTGGCAGACGGATGGTCTAAACCGCAAAGCCATGTTACCGGGAGGCGCGGGTTTCCTTTGCCATTTTGCTTGCAACATCCATTTGCACAAGAGGAACTAGAAAGAAGTGGAGAACAGTAGAGGACCTGATAGACTTTCGTGATGGAGCAGCGATGACAATGGGTTTGGGACCTTCATCTCGTACATAACAGGAAAAAAAGAAATGAACACAACTGAACAAGCCTAGCAGGGGGAAGAAGAGTTGAAAAATAAATAAATAAAAATAATAAACAATCACCCAGTGCCTTAGCGAACGAAAAAGAAGACGTATTATCTACATTTTATGATAAAATTAACATCATATGTCCAAAATAAATATGAGGAATAGTCCCCTTTGACATGTTTTCTCTTTCAAATTCTCTCTTGCTTCTCCTTCCCTTTTCTTTCGAAGAGAATTCCGGGCCCCCTCACCAAGGCTGGGCTCCGGGGGTAAAGTACCCATTGCCCCCACACTCTCTATGGAGAGACGCCATTCACACAAATAAATCAGACATCTATACGATTCATAAACTGTTTTTCAAAATGATTTCCCATTTATATTTTGTTTGCAGGAGCTGAGGTCTACGGTTGTGTCGGTACAGCTGACTGGCTCGCGCTGGCCTGCAGTGACTCCACTCTCCGATTCGTTGACACGAGGAGGGGAACTCACCTAGTACCGCCCATATGCCTCGGGTCCCTCCCTTCACTCCTGACTCACTCGCATGCTCACATAGTCTCGATTACCACTTCGGGAGCTTTGACACTCTGGAAGGTAGTCAATGGTCTTCCTCAAGCTGTCCTCTACGACAAATCCTTAGCTCCACTCGTACCTTCTGAAGGTAAATTATCGAAGATTTCATTCCACATGTATCGTTTCCAAAACAAGTCTTGTTTAGCTTATACATATCATTTTACTTTCCCAACTCCTCGACATTTTCTAATGCGTTTCGTTTTCACGTCTAGGTGAACTGAGACTCAAGGAATGTTTTGTGAATGAAGCTGGGGAACCTGTGGTTGCTCTTAGTTGTGGCAAAGCCTTCCTCTACTCCACCAACCACAACTGCTGGTGAGGTCCTTGAATGCTTTATTTGCTTAAGATGGATGCTTATTTGTTCAGTTCAAATTATAACAAAACTTTACAAAAAAGGCCTTTCTGTCCTTAAATTAGTTTTTTTAATTAGTCTCAGGAACTGGGGCTTCTTCAGGGACACAAAATTCAAAATATCGAATTCAAAATATGAAAAATATCTACTTATCGTTTTTTTTAATTAATTATTTTTCTGTGATAAAAAATATAATTCAAAGTTATCAGTTTAGGAAAATCAAATTTAAAATTGACGTAAACAATTTTAAATTTGATTTTCTTAAACTGATAAACTGGAATTTGATTTTTTATTACAAAAAGAAAACGATAAGTAGGTATTTTACAAATCTTGAGTTTGATATTTTCAATTTTGCCTCCCTGAAGAACCCCCAGTTCCTGGAGAGAAACGTTGGAGATTAATGGAAAAAAAAAAAAAACAATTTAAGTACAGAACGGCCTTTCGTGTAAAGTCTTGAATGCGCAACTTCAAAGAGTAAAAAGTTCCAGTCATGCAGCATGATCGTATGAGCGAATTTTCGTAAATTGTAGTACTATATTATGTTTAATTGTTTGTAAATTTAAGCATTTTGAGTTTATGGCAAAAAACTCGTTCTAAATAATATTGTGTGGTTCTAAAAAAATTTTGGATTATTAGCTTTTTTGCAGTTTTGTCTATTTTTTTGTCAAATGTTAATGAAATTCAAGTACATTTTTCTGCAAAAATGTGTGCTTAAATTTGTTAGTTCTAGTTCATCGTTGATAAACTTTTTTTTATACTCAAATACTGCTTAAACATATAAATTTAACAATATTTAGCCTTTTTTACCCATTTTTAGTAATTTTTTGAAGTGTGGACAGTCAAATTTGCTGATTAAATGCTGGCCAACGAACTCATCCTTTCGTTTTGAAAGCTGTATTTTTTGGCGCAAGAACGGAACTCTTATCTCAATCCTAAGGAGAGTTATTGTCGAAGACAATCGTTTCAAAATGCCTCTAAAAAGATTTTCACAAAAAACTAAATTCTCTAGGAATCACCAGAAAGCCTCAAAACGGATTTCAATTAAGAAAATTTTGATTTTAAAATTTTTGGAACCATTGCAATAGCTTCATTTTTCTACGAAAATTCGCTGAAAACCTGGAATTCACACCCCAAGTATATTCTTTTTGTACCTTTATTCGAGCGTTAATTTTAGTTAATGCTTCACTTGATACGAATTTTATCTATAGATACCATTCATAATGGTACAATTATCACTTTAAGTTTATTTTGATGAATTGTTCACAGGCTTCTGTTAGCTAACAGCAACGATCCTGTGATGAGAAACACCCACCTTAGCTATAGGAGCTCACTCCGAAGTATCTCGCCTTCCGAATCATTACCACTCAAATCCGTTCAAATAGCAACTTTCAATGGGTAAGTAAAAACCAGTTTGTTTTCAGCTGTCACGCTGGTTATTTATTAGCTTTGTTTTCACCTTATCCTTCATAACGAATAATTTTACTTGTTATGCTATCATTTTTGGGTTCGTTTAGCCAATAAAATTTACGTTAGTAGATGATCAGATGTTTAACTTTGGTTCAGTAATGTGCTAATAAGAGATAAGAAGCTTTAAGAGATTTCGGTCATAAATCATGATAATCAGCTTTCGGGAGTGTCTTAGGCCCATGTTATACGGACAGAAATAACGCGACAGATTTTTCGCCGCGTAGACGCCAAGCCTACCGAGCAATGGACGTCACTGTGTGCAAGTTATACGAACGTTTTATCTGTCGCGTCGGACACTGTAAACCCGGCGTCAGCGTCGACAACGCGACCGGACCGGTAAACTGGCGGAAAAAACGCTGTTATACGGGCAGCTTTTACGCGACAGATCCGTGCTTCCCCCCCCACCATACTCCTCCGACAGGGTTGTTCCTAGTGCGAATGTAGTGTGATATGTCCCAGTATTCAATCGGCTACTTAACCCAGGGTGTGTGCTCCAACGCCTCTTCTTCCTTTTTGTACCATCAACGTAAATTGCCAATAACTGGTGGAAACCTACACAACCTATTCGCACTGCATCCATATTTGGTGCTGTAGCAGACTACAAGAGACACTGATCGGGAGTGGATATTCAGAGTTCGGCGACCTTCGGGCTCCCTCGGAGCCTGCCGCAGCGTGTTTACTGCTCGTTTACAGCTCCCTGGCGTCGACGACGCGGCGTTATTGCTGCTCGTATAACAGCACTGAATTTTTAGTTCAGTGTCGGCGTTTTATCTGTCGCGTTCTTGCTGCCCGTATAACATGGGCCTTACCATCAGGTAGTGCTGACCTGTGGCACTCTCTTTACTGTGGCCTTGAATCGTTTCAGAGCACTCTAGTAGCCTCCCTCAAAAGCATTCCCTGCTGAGTAGCGAAGTACTGTGATTGTTCAACATGAAACAAGGGGTCTGTGGTGGTCCAGTGTTTAGCGTTGCTTGCTCATGAGATGAAGGTTCTACTCCAGTGCGATATGAAATATTTTTTGTTTCATAACCTCCGAAATATAATTTTAAACATCATTCTGACCTGTACGTCCAACCAATCTGAATTGTTACTAAGGGATTGACTACTTGATGTTATGTATTTTTGAGATGCGAGCTTGCGAGCATCCAAACTACCAAACTATACTCATCATTCTGACCTTTATGTAGAACTAATCCGAGTTTTTACTAAGGGATTGACTACTTGATGAAATGTATTTTTGAGGTGCGAAGTTGCGAGCATCCAGACCACCAAACTATTCACAGCATTCTGATCTATTTTACCTAATGATCTATGTTTTACTTCAAGAATTTTGAAGAAAGACAAGTTATTTTTGACGATTTGACCGCAGAGAAGAGAAGAGACGCGTGATTTTACAACTAGACAGCCATGATGAACAAGAGATAAGATAACAGAGCGGTAAAGGCCGTATCACACTAGCATTTTTTCCGGATTTTTTTCTGCGTTTTTAATGCCTAAACGTGAAGAAGAAGAAGTACTTTTTTCCAAGGTCAGGTTTTTCGACCATTGCGCATCCTGGCGGAGCGTTTCAAACTCACTTGGGAAAATTAGAACACGTTCTAATTTTTACCTTGACGCAAGAAAAATGCTAAACACAACCCTTGGGGAGGTTACAATTCAATGAAAAACCGTAGGAGCCCTAACTTGACAGATTTAATAAAAATGCATTCCGCCAGAATGCGCTGTTTTTGTACTTATTCCTCCTCAACATCCACAGCTGACCTTGAAAAAAAGCACTTTGCCTTCTTCACGTTTCAGCGTTTAAAATGCGAAAAAAATGCAAGTGTGATACAGCTTCAAGAAGGGAACTGGGGAAGTAATTCAAGGCCGTGGTCAGGAGAGTGCCACCGGTCAGCACCGCCTGGGGCCTATTTCATAAAACAACCAGTTTTACAAGTGTGCTAGTTAACCAGTACAGATGCTTGTAATGCACCGTAAACTAGAACAAGTGTTTCACCAAAACAAAGAGTATAAGTGTGTAGAAAAGTTACACTTGTAGAAGCTACGTTTTCAAGTGAAGCAGAAAAGAAAAATGGCGTGTGGGGACATAGGAATTGAACAACGCCAAGTGGGATTCCAAAATTGAAGTTTTGTCGGCGAATCATAATGTACAAATGGTGCAAAGTACACGATAGGGTGTTTATCGTACATTACTCGGTGTAATGATTGGAAGGCAAACAAATTATAAACTGAAAAATGGAGAAACTGTGTGTTTGATTTTAACTTATTCTGGTGGCTAGCGAAATCGAATTTTTCTCCTTCATTTAGCGGAAATGATAAATCAGTTCATCAAGTCTTAATGCTGCTGGGTTAGGAATTTCATCTGTAACTTCGAGATGATCTTCACTTTGTTCTCAATGATGGGGAGATCCTCAATACCCGATCAGGAAATATCATGCAGGTCATGAAGCATTTGAATCTTTCAAGGGTCACCAAAGACATCCTAAATCTCTCTTTAAACTCAAAAATACTCATGAAATGAGCGTTTATTCGTTGCCGAAAAAATCTTTGGCGTCTTCTGCGCTGTATACTTCTTTCTTGTCTGTATTCTTCAACAAAAGATAGTTCAAACATATTAAATACCGAAATTGTCAACTCACAATGCTGGAAAATAACTAGTTTACAGGTGAATGAACGTTTACAACTGTAAAACATTGACTTGTACTAAATGATGGGGAAACACTTGTAACTTGTCCAAATTCGCCTGTACACTTGTTCACAGTGCATTACAATTCTACACTTGTACCTTTATGAAACACTTGCACACTCATTTTTTACAACATGTACATAAATAGGCTTGTCACTGGTTACTTTATGAAAGAGGCCCCTGGTGGTGAGTCACTCTTACCAGCTTTCTATCAGTGTTGCCAGACGTCCCTTTTTGGGGGCACATGCCCCCACTTTTCAGTCACCCCCAAGACCTTCGAGGGACACTGAAAAATACCCCTTCTTGGTTAGAGGTCCTATTTAGCCCCCCTTTGCATGACCCTACACTCTTTTCCATCACTTTCACTCATTGAACTACATGCTTGAATAAAATGAGGTTGGTACATCAGGAGTTGGAACTTGACAAAGGTGAAATCAAACATGGCTGAGTGCTCCATGCTCTATCCATACTAGACTGACAACGAAAAAAACGAAAGTTCGAATTTTTGAGGTGCTCAAAGCTCAGATGATTGCATCAGATGCGAGGAACAACTCCTGAAAATTTCAGTCCGAACCGATAACCCCTTGAGGTCTCCTAAACCCGTTTTTTGATAATTTAATTATCGATTTTAGAACACTAGACGCTTAGGACAAAAAGACGGTTAGGACATGAAAGATCCAAGCGTCTGGACACTTTTTATACTCTATTCCTATGTTTTCGGTGTCGCGGAACACGATGCTGCCATTATTGCAAGCGCAGAAGCTGTATTTCTTTTGATATTCAAGAAATCAGTCCAAATAAGTGATGGAAAAAAGGCATTTTTTGCCGTTTTTACCTAGTTTTGACTGGGAAAAAAATTGTTTGCGGGTCTTTTCTGCTTCGGTCCTTGTTTCCTGGCTTGTTCCGAATGTAACAAGACCAATTTCGTCCTATAATATATTATCCTTCTGAAAATATCTGCTCAAGAGCCGAGTTAGCTTATTTTATAGTAACCGTTCTATACTTACCAATGGCTAAAAAATTAAAATTTCATGTGGCGGAACCCTTTGTCTTCTATTGTCTCGTGGTTTCGGGATTGCTGATCATATTGCTTCTAATATCCTAGCCGTATAACCCGTATTTGACTTGATATTCCCGCGATGAGTGGCTAAAATCGATAAATACAGTGGATTTTTCTGATTCTTTGCCTGATGTTTCTCGAGAATCACCCACTTAACACTTTTTACGGGGAGTAAAGATGGCGTCAGATTTCTCCAATGTCATTACATACCAAGAAGATCAGTACCAATTTTTGTTAAATGGAGTGATTGTCAATAGGAAGACTTTTCCATCGTTTAATAAGAAGGACACTATAGAAAGCTTGGACAAAACGCAAAATTCTGAGTGAAAGTGTTGCTGTATAATAGTTTTATAATTTGATCTTCCAATCGTTGTCAAATAGACTCAACACTGCATATTATACTTTGTTTCTATTAACACTGGTTTTCTGGAATTTATTTGGCACACCCGTATTTCACTTATTTAAAATATTCTCACTGAACTTTTGATCTATGACCGACGTCAGTGAAAGGCAGTAGTATTCTATACTTAAATTGGTTATGTTTCATTAGAGTGAATTAAGAAACTAATCTGCGCCGGGGGAAACAAATTTGAGAAATCAATTTCACCTTGGGCAAAAAATCCGACGAAAAATGAGAAAAATCCACTCTATTCACCGATTTTTGACACCTAGCTCTTGATTATTAACCAAAATACGAGCCCTACGCCTCCACTACTAGCACGTAATGTTCAACGAGCCCAAAAACATGAAATAATGGGATAAAAAGGGCTTCAGGGCGTTAAATTTTTATTTCGTAGCTACTGGTAGGTAAGTATAGAGCGGTTACCATTAAAAAAGCTAACTCGGCTCTTGAGCAGATATTTTCAGAAGGATAATATATTATAGGACGAAATTGGTCTTGTTACATTCGGAACAAGCCAGGAAACAAGGACCGAAGCAGAAAAGACCCGCAAACAATTTTTTTCCCAGTCAAAACTAGGTAAAAACGGCAAAAAATGCCTTTTTTCCATCACTTATTTGGACTGATTTCTTGAATATCAAAAGAAATACAGCTTCTGCGCTTGCAATAATGGCGGCATCGTGTTCCGCGATACCGAAAACATAGGAATAGAGTATAAAAAGTGTCTAGACGCTTGGATCTTTCATGTCCTAACCGTCTTTTTGTCCTAAGCGTCTAGTGTTCTAAAATCGATAATTAAATGTTCAAAAAACGGGTTTAGGAGACCTCAAGGGGTTATCGGTTCGGACTGAAATTTTCAGGAGTTGTTCCTCGCATCTGATGCAATCATCTGAGCTTTGAGCACCTCAAAAATTCGAACTTTCGTTTTTTTTCGTTGTCAGTCTAATCCATACCTTATTTGTGACATAGGGATTATTTTCGAGGGTTCGTTAGTGGACGACATCAGGAATAAGCCATGGAAGAAGAGAAATGAACAGCAATTCAGTTTGCTATATAATTATAGTCTGATGCCTGTAGATGCCTGTGATCTTCTCTTTCACATCTTGAACACTTTTCATATTACTGCAAAAAGAAATATTCATGAAGTAGCAAGTCCTCCTTGTGAAATTGCTGAAGATTACTTTTTCCATTCTGGTCAATTCCCCAGTAAATTCTGATAGTTTACTCTCAATCTCTAACTTCCAAACGTATTGGTAGTAAAATAATTCAGAAATCAATGTAAATAAATTTTTAAAACTAAAATTCATTGTTTTGTCAACATTTTAATATATTCATTGGTCTCGTACAGTTTCGACTTCATTGTTGAGCACTATAAAAAAAATAGGTAGGCGTCCCAAGCCTGAATTAATGATCTCAGAAAATTATTATAATTTACTTTCTTCAGTTCTTCCATACATTGAGCATAAACTAAAATCACTTATTCAATTAGCGAAATAGGGTCAGGCGGGGGAAGTGCGTTTTCGGGGCAAGTGCGTCTCTTCGTTGTATTTCGCTATGAGGACACTCGAATTTAATAAGTTTCTTATCAATTGATAGAACAGGTGTTTATTACCATCTGATACAAATTTTAACCGCCTCAGTGAACAAATAAGCGTAGTTGGCAGTATTGCCAATGGTACCCCAAAAGGGGGAATTTTCCTCTTTTCAGTCTGCCGTTACCCCGACCCCTTAAGGCCTCCGGGGTACCTCAATATTTCCCCCTTTTTATTGAAAGGTCCCCCCCTTTACCCCGAAAAATGAAAGCATGAAGTAAAATTTGCTAGATCAGTGCCACCAACCATTTCTAGTCACTCAGTATAGTTACCGGTCACCAACAACAACAACAGATCCTCAAATTTTATCAAGATATAACTGTCTGATCTGATAATTTTGTCAAATCCTTATGAAGTTATGACTCAAGACAGCGAAAATAATGGAATCGTTTATTTCAGAAACCACCTAAGTGACAAAAATTAAAAAAATGTTGTTTTGGTGGTACTGTTCACATGAGAGGTGAATACATCTTGTAGTGCCGAAATAACCAATGTTGAATGTTCCATATCCCCAATGCTATTTGACAGCCTTGAAAAGAATCCGTTTATTTCAGAAAGAACCCAAACGCCGTCGCTGTAGCCCAAGCGAACTGATGCGTGTAGTCTACTTGAACGAGTATTTTCCGTTTAATGCCAAGTAAAAACCACTCTTGTTTATACTTACGTGTGTCTCTTACTTACTTTTGGTACCAAAACAGATAAAAATTAGTCGTTTGACTTAATTTCAATAATAATTTTTAAAAACTCACTTTGAATTTATTCATTTATTGCAGAAACCACCTAAGTGCAAAATTTTCAAAAATTTATTACTCAAAAACTTGAAAAAAAAAAAAATTAACAAAGAGATAATTCCAATAGCATGTTCTTGATTTGGTAAAAAAATATTTGAACTTTGAAGGATACTATAAGCCCCTACCTACCCTAAGCCCCCTACTCCCCACTACCTATACTTAAGCTTAAGCTGCAAAACAGTCTTTTTTTAGTTTTCCAAAAGTTGAAAAAAGCGCACTTGGGTGGTTTTTGAAATAAACGATTCAATTATGAACTGAGTGCACATGTGTTTTTTGTTGAGAATCAGCCACCGTATATATATATATATATATATATTTGTATAAGGTTAAACCGTGTTTCTAGCAGTGAAAAGGACCCCAGAAAGTTCGCCTTTTTGTTTGGGAAAGTCCCCTGTTTTTCCCCCTTTTTCCCTTCTAAAGGTCCCCTTGGCTCCCTCCGGAACCTGGCAACACTGGTAGTTGGAACCATTTTACGTGAAGCCTTTGTCCTATATAAGAGTGTAAATCTGAGGGAGGGACAGTTTTCAATGGTTTTCATGTCTAAAAACCATTCCTTTCCTGTTTATTCCACTGTTTATCTTTCAACCTTTTGTCTCTCTATGAACTGGGCACTTGATGACTTCAAGACTACAAAAATTGCTGCAGTAAATCAATAAAACGTTCTAGCCTCTCTTTTTTTGACGGTGGGGCAAGTGCGTTTTCAAATAAGGGGCAAGCGTGTTTCATTAAAAACCGCATGAAATCACCAGGGAAAATAAGAAAACCAAGGTCTTGAAGCCTAGTTTCCATTCAGAACCTCTTCCTCAACCCCCACACACAACCGCACGCTTCTCCTAAACCTCAGCCCTATCTTATTCTGCAAAACTGTAGTCTTCAAATTCTCTATCATGCCAACCTCATTCCCCAACCGACAGCGAATCAGAGGACAGCCAACAAGTGGATGAGCTTATTGACCATTTTATCAACTCAGGAATTCATGTTGAGTTGCTAAAAATTATCTATTTTGCAGTGTTTCATTTTTCATTAACTTCATTTTAAGTTATACCTAAAATCTACCTACATTGGTTAATTTTATTGGTTTATTATTTCCAATAATAAGCCTATGTGATCGTATTGCAAAAAAAAATATATAACCCCCCCTCAAACTTTGTCACTTTACGTTTCTAGGTGCGTAGAATCCAAATTTGAAATGTCCGTCCGCCGTTCGCCGTCCGGGCCATAAAAGGCCTTAGAATTGACCTAAAAAAAACTGTTCTTTCGCACATAGACTCCACTTGGGGTCTAGTTGGTCCTAACTTCTCGCCAGCTCGATCGCTCCACACCCATGGGTGCTATGAGCCAAAAATAGGTGAAAAAGTGTCTTTTTTTTTTTATATTTCAAGTTGTATAGAAATTGGAGATTTATGAGTGAAAAGAAAATGTTAGATATTAATTTTATGAAAAAAAAGTATTTTAAATGATACTCTTCTATTCAAAAAGAGATTTTGGATTTTAGGCTATTTTTTGCAATTTTATAGATTTTTTAAAACAAAATTAATGGAGTTCAAGTTTGTAGCATAATTTCGTACATAAATTGTTGAATGTTCTATTTCATAGTTGATAAACTTTATTTGACCAATCTTATGCTAAAAAAAATATCAATTTAACGATTCTTAGCCATTTTCAGTGATTTTGTCAGCACATTTTTTGAAATTTGACCAATTAAATGATATCAATATACAGTATAGGTAACACTTTTATGTGTTCTAAAGATGACTTGGTAATAAATTGTTTTGTTTATCAACTATATTAAAAAGCGTAAAATTGTTAGATTCCGCTGCTGTAATGGATTGAACCCATTTGTGAGGTCCGAAGCTCCGAGTTCCGATACTAAATATACTATAAGCGGCGTTTAATAATTATGGACCAGAGATCTACGTAGAAGGGCTGTCTAATACATAAATAATAAACCTTTGTGTAATAATTTGCAGCGTTTTTTTATTATTTTTCTGGTAGAACAGGGGGCAAGTGCGTTGTTTGAATGCTACTAGGTTTTTCCCAATTCTTAATGAATTACTAACTTCAATTCATTATATCCACACGTTTTTCGATGTGGAAATGTATGGGGAATGTAATAAAATTGTAGTAATTATTCAACTTGTAGTTTGAGGGAAATAGCACCTTCACAAAGTCAGATGTATGAATAACAGGTACGCACTCCCCCCTCCCCCTGACCCTACATGTATCCCTAATGTGCCTCTTTTGGGATCCTCAGGAACTCATATATATCCCTTTTTAAGATCTACAATACCTCTTTTAGTTGTACAGGGTCTAGCAACACTGCTTTCTATGTCCTCCCTCGCCATACCAGAATAAATTCAAGTTGTATTATTCATTGACATGACCGTGTTTTGTGGATTGTTTCAGTCTTAGCACGAGCTCTGGACGAGTTTCCATGGGATCAGAGTTCGGATCTATGTGCACGATGACCTACCTAGATACTCAAATCAGCTCGGCGCGAGCGCTAAATTCCAAACCAGAGTATAAATTTTGGTTTTTAGCTTTGGTTCGTTTCCTCGTTCAGCAAGGTAAGAAGCTCTGCCATGCATCTATATTCAGAATATTCATGTGATCATGTTTGTAAGGCGGACAGCAAAAAAAAGCACTTTTTGCTCTCTTATTTTGCTGAAGTAATTTTATTTAATTGCCTTCGACTCAACATACTACTTTTTATATTAGTTTATTATTTAGTATTATTATTATATTAATAGTAGTATTATATTAGTATATTTTATTAGTCTTCGACTCAATTACATTTTCAAGTGTTACTACAGTTTCATTAATGAAGTTAGCAAACAATTATTCGGTGATTTTTGCATAATGGATGGTAATTTTGCATTTATATTATTTAAATCCTCGTAATTTTAAATTTCAAGTTATATTTAGAAATTAGGAACGTATGAATGACCATATTTCACTCAGCTTTTGTGTTTCATTGCCATTTTTAAATAAAAACTTAGTTTTAAATTACGTGAATTACTTTAAAATACTGAAGAAAATCTATAACTGCAATGGACCCTCAGGATCGAAACACTGTCACTTTTGGATTAGCCTCACGTCTGTCACCTCCTAACTGGCAGGTGGTGTGTTGCTCTCACTCGGAGAGCTAGTGTCGTGGTTACCTCTGTACACTGTGAGTTTCTAAAGCTTTTTGGCATTGTGCTCCACCCTTTATGGTTAGTGGGAATTTCCCTTTGGCACCATTCTGGTCCAAGAGGTTGAAATAAATTGAGTTTATTAGAAAAACTCTTGAAATTTACATTGCTTCCTCGCTTACCGAAGGTAGTGTTACCGAGGAAGCTTTGTGTTTGTGAAAGAAGTCGAAAACAAATTTTTTCCTCCAAAATCAACATTTTTACTGATTTTTACGTATCAGTATTTGCTGATCAATTTTGATTCCGTGTCTGTCTCTCTGATGTCTGTCGGTGGTAAACCCTTGTCATGCCCAAATCTATACCAAGTTTCAGTCCGATTTCGATTAAAATTTCAAGGATTGTGCATGTTAGCTTCTAGACGGCCTCCTAAAAATTTCGATGCCGTTGGATAAATAGTAGTCTGTGCGCATGCGCAAATGTTAATTTCCTATATAGTCTATTTCTTATCATCTACTGTTCCGATTTCATTCAAACTCGAGAGTTTGTTGGGTCCAGGATGATGGCACTCTGAGAATAATGAATCGGTTTTGATTAAATTTTCAGTTATTGTTTGGGTTAAACCTCTAGACAATTTCTGCACTTGCAAACATGAATTATAGCCCTCATTTGCTTTATAGCATGTATTGGATACTGTTATATTTCAACCATTTCGACTTGTACATTTTTCTTTGACTAATTCTATACGTCCGTGCTACAATATGTGAGGAAGCTATAATGCCCACTCACCTTGCAGGAGGTTTTAGATTAAAAAAAAAAAATTATGTGATTTGTAGCAATTCTCATATTCTTATGATCCCCTAATACAAAGCCTACGTGGATCGCTACACCAAGCCACGAAATGGGCTCAACCATACCTTTCATGTGGGTACCGAGCCATGTGGGTATTGATGGCAATGAGTGTGTAGATGCCCTTGCAAGGAGAGTCATTGGTGATAACTCCATTGATATGTTGCCTATACGCATAGAGGATCAAATCTCCTTCTACCAGCAGCATGAAGCCAATTCCATCTGTCATGAGCAACGACAAGGTGAGGTCACTGGTCTGTGTGGTGTCATTCAGGACTTGAGCCCAGTGGGCCCTTTCGTAACCCTAATTCCAAGGAGGGATCGAATAGTGGTCAACCGGGTTGTGACTGGCCATACCCGTCTTACTTACAGACACCTGCTTTGTGCAGAAGCTCGAGATGTTGTATGTGGGAGGTGTGGGGGTGATTTGTCCATCCGCCACTTTCCAGACGACTGCCCAGCCCTTTTGGACCTCCGAGTCCAGCATCAGCCCCCTCTCAGTGGTTGACATTCTATCCGGACCAGACAAGGTCCGATCCCTGCTGTTGTACCTGAGAGCCGCTGAGCTCTACTACGAACTGTGGTATCTGATCTGTGATATATTTATAATATATACATCTATTCGTAGTTTTATTTCACTTTGCTGATTTTATATAGTAGCATGTATATAGTTGTTAGCCTATCTTACATCTAGTCTTAGTTGTATTACTTTATTTTTGGGGTATTTTTTATCCACTTCGGGGGCTAAGCAGTGGTCATCACGGTACCCCTCATTTTTTTCCCCCATTTGTTGCCAGGGGAGTTCATGATGGCGCTCCTTTTTTAGTCAAGGATGCCAACATGGCTCCCTTTAGAATCCGCTAATGACCCTTCTGGTTGAGGTGCTTAAACCTTGGGAAAAAAAAGAGTAGTATAGGCACACTGGTGTAAAAAGGATCACTTTTAAAATAATTGTACTATTCAGCAAGGTACAAAAGTTCCGCTTTCTGGAAATTGGTGCACTAGTTTTGTTGGAATGCCACACGATAATAAACAAAACTATCCGTAAACAACTTACGTTGAATATTGATAATATGGTCCATGATTTGCAGTGTAATATAAATAATATTGATTCACTTTGCGATATAATGGTTATGGTTGTCTTACAGACACCTGCTAGATCCAGTAGCTCGTGATGTTTTGTGTGGGCGATGTAAAGGATAGTATCACGCACTGCTACCGTGTGATGGGTAGAGAAATGATCTGTCCCCCAAGTAATAGCTATGGTAACTAAATTGCAGCAAAATACGTCACGCTTCAGCTACCATGTAATAATTATGGACAGCTAAAAAACTAAACTGCCCAAGCAGCTCTGCTACCACCGAACCTGAGTTCGGAAAATCTTAAACCAAGAGACCTTACAACAAGACAAGGTATATAAAAAGGTAGTAAAATAAAAATAGAGAAATAAGGGAAAAATAAACTGTACTTGTTGAAATAAGGCAAAAGGCAGAAACGCAGTGAAAATCAAAAGGAAAAATCAGAACCTCAATTAAACAAAGGGAAATTAACCTAAAATGGAAAATGGGGAAAAGAACAAAGATGAAAAAGGATATTAAATTAAATTACTTACGTACAACCTGGTATTTGTCTTTGTAGCAAAACTCAGGTGTTTTAATACACAATAAACCAACACTTTCAGTAATAAGTGAAAATAAAAATAGCACGTGGCTGAATTGAAATTAAATCAAGATGGCGAAATGGCTTACTAGGCACAAATCAAAATAAAGGGATAGATGTGGTTTTGGCGACGAACAGGAAGCGAATCATAATGAGTGGTATATGGCAGCTGGAGGAGAGTCTCCTGGGAGCCCACCTAAAGGCACAACTAGCGCTTCCTTCTGGCATTCTGGGCAACTTACAGTACTAGTCAGCTGATCGCGTATCATTGGTAACGTATCATTGTTGATATCGCGAATCATAGTCATAGGTGCAGGGGGTTGTTGTTATTCTGTGGTTGTCACTGTCACGAGTTTTCTCGCTGGTTTCACGTTCCTTCGTTGATATAATAGATACCTATCGGGTTCCTTCTTTGAGTATTAATAAGATGGAGGGCTCTGAACTCAACGCTGTTTCCCTGTCAAGGCATACGGGCCACGACAGTCGAGTTACCGTTGCTCATATATATGTGCCTACATGTACCTATATTTATTGAAAGTTTTTTGCTTACTATATGTGATATTATGACTTCAATATTATTCATTTACGCAGCGCAGGCTAACCTACTTTTTTTAAAGAACAAAGTAAAGTTCATACTAAACCAAGGTTGCCTATCATTTTCAGCTATTTGGCTCGTCCCGAAATTTCATGTTTCCAAAGAGATTCAGATTTTCAAAAAGAAAGGACGAGTTCCTTAGCCGTCCCGATCAGATTAATGCTGTGGGTCGAATTTCGGAAAATGAAGTTGGCCACAAAACCAAAAAAGCATTTTTGGTCGACAATTCACCTTTTTAACGCTGAGTCTGTTGAGCGTGGTTAAAAACTGTCCCAATCACACCCAGAGATCCTAGCAAGCACACAGAGACGGTTGAATTACTTATTGTTAACTCTCGGAAAACTTTCATAGGTATAGGTAGGTACCTAACAAAAAGGACATTACCTAGAAAAATTCCTTAGATAGAAGGTAGCGAAGAATTCCTTAGATAGCTTTTCCAGCGATGCTACATAACTAAAACTAAACTGAGAACTAACAGAGCAAATTTTCGTTAACTTTCTCTCCTCTTTTCGGGACAAATTATCGGCCAATTATATACGAGTATGTAGGAATTGTACAAGATCGTCGCGAACACAAAGCTTCCACTTTTTGTTCCTCAAAGAGCAAAATACTGATAGCATGGAGGCAAAAAGAGATCTGCCCTAGACCCTTGACATGAGTGTAAGCGAGGAGAGCTGCAACAAATGAAACATCATAGATGCACCTATGTACACTCAACACTTATTAGGTAGGTACCTATTACCTACCTATACAAACTAGGTATGAACCCTACCTATACAAACTAGGTACCTAGGTACTTCTTCAAACGCTAAACACTAATTCAATCTCTGATGCTACCTAAACCTATTTTGAGATGGTTGCCAACCGCTTAACAAAATGACTCGTATTGGATCCATTTCGATACCTAACTCACGAATTCTCCCAGCTTCACTAAAAAGCAATGAGATTCAAGTGTAAGCGGGAAGCCGGCGAATACACACATCAGGCACCCGATCAGCTGACTAGTAGCCCGGAATGCCAGAAGGATGCGCTAGTTGTGCCTTTAGGTGGGCTCCCGCGAGACTCTCCCGGGAGCTGGCCCCTTGAAGAGGGAAGGGATGGACAGGCAGTATAGCCAACTATAGAAAAATAAAAATAATATTGGTGGCACTGACGAAAGAGAAGACAAGTATTGGGGGAGAGGCATGGAGCCTGGAACAGGTGATCCATGACAGAGATGTGGGGGTGATTTGTCAATCTACCACTTTTTGGAGGATTGCCCAGCCATCATGGACCTCAGGGTCCAGCATTCACCCCCTCAGTGGGTGGATGTTCTGTCAGGACCAGACAAGGTCCAGTCCCTGTTGATGTACCTGAAAGCCACTGAGCTTTACAACGAACTGTGATAATTCTGATCTGTGATATATTTATTTATTTATGTACATCTAGTCATACTCATACCTTTATTTAACCAAGATGTATAGTATTTATCATTATATATTTATCGATAATATTTATGTATTTGTAAGGATCATCTTGTGGTAGCTCAGATTTTATTACGGGGGATTTTTATCCACTGAAGGGGTTACAAAGCGGTCATCACTGCATCCCTTGGGCTTGCGGCGATGCTTCGTTTTGCGGGTTCTTATTATTATTTCTCCCCCTCCGATCTGCCAGTGGAGTCCGTGATGGCAATCCGTTTAGTGACGGACAGTCAGCATGGCTCCCCTTAGAATCTTGCCCGTTGCAGTGTCCTTTTGACACCCCCCTTTTTGATTGCCGCTAATTACCCTTCCGGTTGAGACGCAGCTTAAATCCTAAAAAAAGTTACAGTCATGCAGCATGATCGTATGAGCGAATTTTCATAGATTATCGTAACATTATATTACTGTGTAACGGCCCAAAAAATATTTGATACCTCGACAGGAGTTCGAACTCGCGTCGTCACAACTACGAGAAATTATTATTAATTTCCCGGAGTTGCAACGCTCTAACGACCAGAGCTAAGAGGCCAGGGTGACCAAACCTCTTCGACTGTGAGGGTTATTTTCCTGGAGCGTAACATTTCCCCGGAGTCAAATACCAGCCGTCTGGGCTGGTTTGGGGTCGGACGAATGACTAAGTGAAACTGCAGGCCCCTAGCTCAGCAGATGCTCACTGGAACAAGCCCTCATGCGAGTAGCTCAGTTTTAAGGCCATACTATAAATGATTGAAACAAATCATAAATTCTGCAAATTGTATGAGATACAAATTAGGCCATGTTTCAAACGACTCTCTGGTAATCAACTTCACGATCTAGTTACTACCAAACTCGAAATAAACCTCTTTCGTAAACACGACAATAAATTGAGAGGTAGGTTGATATAAGTTGAAGGACTAGTGATCAAAACTTCAGTAACCAAAATAAGTAGGTACTTGTACAAGAGAAGTAGGCACTTTGCCCTTACAAACTAAATGGATCAAAGATTTCCATCTCGCTTATCGTACTTTCAACATTAAAACTACAATAGAAGTCCAACGAGTTGGACTTTACCAACTTAGCAGGAGCGCGGTGATTGTGACACCTCATCTAGAAAAAATCTCCAAAATTCGTTCCCGACAGTTCCTTAGTTCATACACTATATAATTATTTTCACCGGTTTCTATTCTCATTGACCAGAAATTTTTAGTCACCGAATGGAGTTTCAGAAACAGTCATAATAACATATAAAACAATCATTATTTGAGCGACTGGAGCGTAACATTTCTCCGGAGTCAAATACCAGCCGTCTCGGCTGGATTGGGGTCGGATGAATGACTAAGTGAAACTGCAGGCCGCTGGCTCAGCAGATGATCGCTGGAACAAGCCAGCAGTCGAGCGAGGTCATTGTCACGGTGTGTTTTGACGAGGAAAGTGAGTGAGGAAATGAAAGGCATAACAACAGGAAATGTGATGTTTACAGTCTTTTGGCTCGAGAGGGATTTAATTAATTATTGTTTCGTATGATTTTCGGGTCCTATTTCGACTGCGCCACTGTAACGGGCTAAAAATATTTGATACCTCGACAGGAGTTCGAACTCGCGTCGTCACAACTACGAGAAATTATTATTAATTTCCCGAAGTTGCGACGCTCTAACGACCAGAGCTAAGAGGCCAGGGTGACCAAACCTCTTCGACTGTGAGTGTTATTTTCCTGGAGCGTAACAACTGTTTTGAAATTTGTGCATTCCGAGTACAAAGAAATTATTAACCACCAATTTTATGGCAAATAAACTCGTTCCGAATCATATTCTACGAATAAAAACAGATTTTGGATGTTTAGTTTTTCAATCGATTTTTCAGCAAATATTGATGAAATTCAAGTACATTTTTCACCATAATTTTGTGAATACATTTTTGACTGTTTTAGTTCATCGTCAATAAACTTCTTTCGACTACGATTCTGATTAAAATATAAATTAAACAGTTTTTAGACGTTTTCAGTCATTTGTAGTGATTTTTTGAGCACATTTTTTGAAATTTGACCAATTTAATGTGCTCAAAAAGTGTTGTCCAACGAACAATCCTTTCTTTTGAAATGCTTGATTTTTTGGCGAAAGAATGACGTTTTTATCTCAATTCTATCGAGAGTTATCGTCTGGAATGACACACACACACACACATATATATATATATATATATATATATATATATATATATATATATATATATATATATATATATATATATATATATATATATATATATATAAGCGTTAAAATCCAAGAATCATTTCAGAATGCCTCAAAACAGATTTCAATGAAGAACATTTTTTGAAAATTTTAATTTTTAAATTTTTGGAGCCATTGCAATAGATTTATGTTTTAAGAAAATTCGCTA
This sequence comes from Adelphocoris suturalis, assembly GCA_030762985.1. NCBI lineage: Eukaryota > Metazoa > Arthropoda > Insecta > Hemiptera > Miridae > Adelphocoris > Adelphocoris suturalis. Next base: position 12,521,569 of record CM061042.1, on the reverse strand, counting down.
AAAAAAAAATATATATATATATATATATATATATATATATATATATATATATATATATATTAATTCACTTTGCGATATAATGGTTATGGTTGTTGATTATAAACCACATGGTGTTTAATTGTTGTTGTAGGTCACGAGGTTCGTTTGAGGAGCATCTGCGAGGATTTGTTGGGCCCCACCTACGCATCTATAAACAGCCGTCATTCGCATTGGGAGACAGAAATACTCGTAAGCAATTTATAATTTCAAATTATTATTTATATTTCATTGTTGTTCTAATGTGGTAAATCAGAAGAAATAAAAGTTCCAGTCATGCAGCATGATCGTATTATCGTTTTGTATAGCGTTAAATTGTTTGGAAATTTGAGCTTTTTGAGTGCAAGGAAATTGTCAACCATTATTTTTATGGCAAAAAAAAATATTCTAAATAATAATCTCCTATTCAAATTTAGGTTTTGGATTTTTAGCTTTTCTTGCAGTTTTTATCGATTTTTTTGGAAATTTTAATGCATTTTAAGTACATCGTTCCGCATAATTTTGTACATAAATTTTTGAATGTTCTATTTTATAGTTAATAAACTTTATTCGAGCAATATTCTACCAAAAAATATAAATTTGACAATTTTTAGCTATTTTTAGTGATTTTTTAAGTACGTTTTTTGAAATTTGACCAATTTTTTGATGTGCTCAAAAAGTGCTGGTCAACGAACTCATCCCTTTCGTTTGAAAAGCTCGATTTTTTGGAGCAAGAACTGATCTGTTGTCTCAATCCTATCAATCCTAAGGAGAGTTATCGTTTGGAAGGACATATTCATATAAATAAATGCACACACACAAACACGCACGCACGGTCATATATATATATCTGAAAAAGTATTAAACTCTAGGATTCGATTCAAAATGCCTCAAAACGGATTACAATGAGGAAATTTTTCAAAAATTTTGATTTTAAAATTTTTCGATCCATTGCAATAGTTCATTTTTTACGAAAATTCGCTAAAAGTGAATGAAAACTCCACAAGAAAATTACTGAAAATGGTTAACTCCGATTATTCCAATCCGTAAAATCTTGTTGCCTGAATAAAATGTGAATTTAAATTTTAAATAAAAGTTGCTTCTACAAAAAGTTGCACTTAGACAACTTTCTAAAAATTACTCACTCGGAAGTATTTCAAGTTCTGAAATGTCTGCGTCTTTTTGACGTTATGATCTAGAGACGGTCATATTTCATTTATATTGCCCATAAAAAATAAAAATTGAATACCTTCGAGAGAAGAGCGATTAAATTTCCTGAAACAGTTCTAAGAATTATATTCAAATAAAAACATATGTATAAACATAACAACAAACACACATAACAACAACAAAAACAAACATACCCATATAAGCATAAACACATAAACATATATATTATTTTTACTTCGAATTATATTAGATTTATTATATTAGTTTAGCTTTCAAAATTGTAGATTTCAAGTTTTTTTTTTTACCTTTGCAATGGTGTCGAAAGTTTAACAAATTCTTCATTTTAAAAGCTCTCTTTAGTCAATTCAATTTTTATTGCCTGTTTATTTTTGGAAGAAAATTGCGATCAAGAGTACCTAGTTGAACAAATAGATCAATATAAATGAGTGACCTCCCATTAACCGATAACTACCGAACTAATTACCTTAAGATTGATAATTTAACAATTTATCATTATTACCTATTAATTGTTATTCATTTTGCAAAATATTCCTCAAGTGAATTAATTGTATATTTGACTTCAGGGTTTCAATAAACATTCGCTACTTCGTGAAGTTCTGAAAGAAATGTCCGCAAACTTGAAGCTTCAACGACTCTACACAGAAATCGCCTCGCAGCTTGAGGTGGTATCAATGAACGATGAACTATAAAATGCGTTTCTAGGATTTTTTCTGTGTAATTAATTTAAAGGTAAAACCATATTAATAATAAAAATTTTAAAAATAAATAAAATGAAACTGTAAATATGTATCCTGAATTCTCTATAAAATTGTATATTGTGAACTACCTTCTTTTTTGTTTAAACTATATTAATTATCACATACCTAGTGCGTTTATTTGTCAGTCCAATTGTCATGTTCGAGTGATTCTTATCGACTCGTATTTTGTATAGAAATTAATATTTGTAAACGAAAAATGAAAAGAATAAAGAATTATAATGGTCAAGAGTCGTAACAGAGTAAAGCCTTATTCTTTATGTTGAATCCCTTTTGCTTCGAAGTCTTTTAATTCATACTCACAATGGTTGCAATATGAAACCATGTTGTGGCTGTTTGCGATGAACTTAAGCAAATTGAAAATGACATTATTGACTCCGAATTACGACGTTTCATCTGATCATCTGAACTAATAAAGCCCTGATTAGACGAAAATCTTACGTAGTTTTTTTTTCTTTTTTTTACCGAAGCTTATAGCCGGTCATTTGACCGAATTATAGCTGGTTGGGATGTCAAGATTCTTCAAAACGAATCAATTTAAATCGTATCGGCTATTTAAGAAAGTATCGATTTTGACATGGATATGTATTTTAGCTTGTGGTTGTTGAAAAAATTGCGTGACTTAACACAGAATGTGTTTTTGCGATCACAAACTGGTTAAAAACCGACACGAAATTATGTAACGAAAAAACGACATGCGATACCGATTAACTTAGCAGTTTATCATCATAATATGATGATAAACTGCTAAAAAACTACAAAGGGGGACGAATCTCCTATGGGATATTATGAGCGAGGCCATTTAGAGCGACCATAAACAGAGTGCAGCTAAGAACTGAGCCCTGAGGGAAGTTCGGAGAAGACATTCCCCAGGCACACCCTGAAATTTTGGTGGGGGAAAGCTGTGGAGGAAGCCCATCATTGGCACAGGTTCTCGAGCCACATCACCTTGAGGTGTGGTGATAGATGGAATAGTTGGCGGCGAGAGACCCTTCATTGCACGTACCTTTCGCCATACATCCTTAGGAGGAGTACCATCCTTAATTTCACTGACATATGAGCGAAAGGAGCTGATTTGTGCCTGACACTTGAGCCGGCGCTCACATGCTCTGGCTCACTTAATATAACATAATTTTCAGGCGTACGTCTATGGCAGAATCTATTTAGTGCCTGACGTTTTGCACTGTTGGTTTCTCGAACATCTCTATTCCACCAAGGGACATGGTTGCGTCCCTTAGTGGGGTCTGTTTTTGGAGTGGATGCCGCTTCATGGTAGAGGTGAAGTTTGTAACATCTTCCTCAATGTTTCCATTGAGGTTGACATACTCCATCTGCTCCCTATAGGTGCCCAGTCAGCATCCTCCAATTTCCAGCGTGGCAGATGAGTGAAAGGTGAGTACCGACTTTCCATATCAATTTTGATCAGAAAGTGGTCAGAATGATGAAGGCCCGGCAATTGATTTCAAACCAATGTAGCTCCCATAGAGTGAGAGCATATTGCAAGGTCAATTGCGAACATTGTACCACGGATAGGCGACAAGTATGTTGGGCGGCCATCATTCAGGAGGAGGAGATCCAATTCCTTGAACTGGTGCCCAATTCACTGAGTGGTGCCCTGCCTTGAGGTAGAGTCACAGCCCCACAAGGTGTTATGGATGTTGAAATCCCCAGGTACCAGCACAGGGCTAGGAGTATAACCTCCCCAATGACCTACTCCTAACGGCCACATGGTGAATATCTACTGATTGATCGTATCACCAACAGAGTGCAGTGTGTCAGTTTCCCAATAGCCTCACTATGCCATATTAGGCTCTATGCCATAATAGGGTACCTTACACTCACAAGTGACTTGGAAAAGGTTGAGTTCGACTTGGAAATGCTATATATAGCTTTTCTCAATCTAATTCAAAATGTTCCCAATCAACTTCAACATTTTACCAACCAAATTCAACAAGCAAGGAAAATAAAGAATAAGTAGATGAGAACAAATTATTTATTAGCGTTGATATTACTACAGTGAGTGCATTTCGTGTATTATGAATATACTAATAATTTGGTAACATGACCTCGATGTTTTTCATTTTTCTCAACTATTCATTCTTTCCCATACTATCTTTTGTGGGTCTAGGAAATAATGTTGAATTTGGTTAGTAAAATGTTGAATTTGCTTGGGGGAATGTTGAAATAGATCGAGAAAAAGCTATTTTAATAGTTAATAAATTTTCATATATGCAACAATATCAATAATTCGCAACTTGTAAACAACTTAATTTTCTAATTTTGTCACTTAAGGCACAAATATCTACCATTATGTAATATACAAGACTGAGATTTATTTTAAGGAGAAATACTGTTTGATTTTATTTGGTATCTACCATAAAAGAACCAGACATTTATATTTCTTGCATGCTCGAAGTAATGTGTTACTGCACTTATACAAATAATTAAACTTGAACTTGACTTAAGATGTTAAAAATCAGTGCTCTTGAAAACTCTCATATGGAATTTTCAGCACAAAAGACCGTTTAGATTGGCCAGTAAAAGGGTAGGAAGATACGCGTGACGTAGGTTAGCGCAAAGGAGCTAAGCGGGCGGGGGCTATGACGTCATCTTGCAAGTGAATTTTAAGAATTTTTTACTGGTCCGATACCAATCGTATGGCACCTTTTTGGAAAGCTCTCGCTCTCATCTTTCTATTGAGCAAATGAAAGATAAAGTCCCCATTCCTCATCACGCCCTAAACACGTAAGTTTTAGTCCGATTTTGATGGAAGTATTCAGGGATTGTGCGGGTTAGCTCCTAGATGGTCCCATATGAATTTCATTGCATATAGATTAATACATAGTCGAAGTGGCGTGCATTTCATTCAGGTAGGTACCTACTTACTTACCTCACGTCAATTTCTTAAGATCTATTTGTCCAAATTCGGAGGGTAGCAGCGACGGATTAAGGGGGGGGGGGTTAATCCCTAGAGGTAGAAGAAAAAATATAGCTGAAGGAACTTCATACTGTGGGGAAACTGGGATGATAGGGTACCGGTTTTACTAATTTGTCATGGCCAATTTACTAATTTGTTCGTTTGAATTTTATTAGGCCCACAAACTGCGTAGGTGCCACGAGGTATCAATCGGAGATTTACGTGGGTAGTGTCAGAATTTTCGTCGGTATACTCTGAGATTTCTAGAAGTGCTTGAGGGAAAAATCACGTTGTCTACGGTGGTGTTGAGTCCGTGTCGTGCTGTCGTCCATCGTCGCCCTTTTGTGAGTAGAAGAGCAGTAGAAACCAAACTTCATGTTAAATGCGAACTAAAGTTTTTTCTTAGTGTTTGAGTTTAGCTCCGTCAAGAAACGAGCATGGAAGATAACATCTTTCTTCTTTAAAAAAACATAAGGCAGCAGGTGAGGAATAAATTTTTAATTAATAGGGATACGTTTGTGTACATCAGTTAATTTAAAAAGTTAGGTACGGTAGGAACCTACTGTATTTGTCTCTCGTTTACCGCTTTTGGTAACGGTCACAATACATAATCAATAGCCATAATACATAATCAACCTACCTAAAGAAACGAATCGTGTTTTCTTAACAGATTGCAACCAGTGTTTTTCGATTGAAGTGAATTATTCACTGTTTCACATTTACCAGTAATAGACAAAAAATGTTTAACAAGGTACCGTCAACTCATACAACTTTGTGACACTTTTTTGGTTTTTTGAGCGTCAGAACTTTATTTGTCGTCGTATGTCGTTGAAATGTTTACCCAAGATACTTACACATCTCAGTGATCGAATGTCGCTAAGGAAAAAATTCCATCTGTTCAGCGAATAGAATGGGAACTATTTATTCGTGGCACATTCATTACCCCAGGAAGGTGCAACTTTGAGCCACCATCTTTTTTAGCCTATAATGAAATGAAAAACCTAATGTGGCTCATTGTGGCGGTCTGAATCTTGTTAATCAGCATGTTGACTTTGCAACGTAATACAAAGAAAAATTTGCCCTCGGAATTTTTAGTGTTTTTTCGATTTTTTAAACAAGGTGAATATAAAAATCAATGCAAGGCAACTTTCTGTTCGTTTTTATTATAAAATCTTAACGATGCATACAAAAATATCCCAAAAAATCTTCAACTCGTCCAGCCACCTTTCTCCGATTCTGAGCACCCATTTTCTGTAAAAATACAACGAGAAAGCATTAAATTTTATTGCAGAAATAATAAAAAAACGGTGGCACAAAGTTGTACCCCTAAGTTCCCGTTTCTAACATATCTGGTCATATCATAGAAACAAACAAACTTCTGATAACACCAAATACTGTAATTGGTAGCTGACAGTATAGGGATGAAAATATGAACTTACCAGACTATTCAGAAATCCGCAGCATACTCATCCAAAGGAGACTCCCAGCACAAACTGAACAATTCCCTTTTAGTGGACTAGAGAAAGAGCTGCCTTGCCGGCACTGAAATCCACAGGGAAGACTTGTGGAAGCGTCGGCATCCTCTTCTACCATCCCGCTGCTCGTGGGAATTTTTTCGAACTAATAACTTCAAGTTTGTTACCGTTAGAGAGCATAAGGTTCAAAAAACGAGATTGGCACAATGTTGAACGGGGTGCACAAAGTTGTATGAGTTGACGGTAATATTTTATTTGTATTTTCATCTTTCATCAAAAATGTACTTTGTTCATTCATTTCATCGTGAGTGTTTATTAAATGTTTTTTTTTTTACTTCTAAAGTAAATTGAAAAGATAAAGAGTGTACTATTATTATTCAATCCTGTGTTTACAATATAACTAAATGTATAATTTATAAATAATATTACATCACGAGGATTGTTCACGAGGAACGTTCTCCAGCGCTTTATGTTTCATTCCCTGCATTTTTCAACTTTTTCAAAAATTACTTACCTATAATCATTTTATCTTTTGTTAATTTTATTTTTTATTTATTAATTTATTTTTTGTGTGTACATGGATGTTTGGTAACCAAGCTAAAATTTGTGCAAATAAAAATTATGTTTTTCATGTTAATTTTTACATAGGTACTTGATATAAAGTTTGGGTCTATAACCTCTAAAACTGCCAGTTTTTCAAGGTCTTTTTCAAAACATTTCTCGGGGTGGCTCGAGGGAGGGGGGGGGGGGGGGGTTACTCTCGGTAGGGGACCACCAACCAACGAAATTCTATTAATCCGTCACTTGGGGGGGGGGGGGGGGGGGGGGGGCAGAGTCCCAATGTCCATTTATTTGAACATTTCGCAATTTTCATCAGAAATATTAGGTACCTACCTATATTTTATTCAAAATGTTCACATTTGCGTCTTACTTAAACCCCCAAAACCCCAGAAAAACGAAAAAAATTGGTTAATGTTGTTTATGCACGTTCAGGTCTGACTCGGATATACCCAGAGATGGGCAAAATGTAATTACAATTAAGTACCTGGCAATTCCTTGTAATTTTTAAGTGAAACTCCACAAATACAATTACATGTAATTGTAATTATCACAGTTTCTGGACTCTTGAGAGTCGGTCAGGCAATAATAAAATTCAAGTCTTCAAGGCCAACGTTTCGATGTATTTATACATCATCATCAGGGCTACAACAAGATGAGATTCAAGGGTCTATTAATTGAATAGCTTTTGTTTGACAACGTTTACATTATGACCAAAGGAAAAATTAATAATAAATATGCATATACATAGTATTGCATACCTCGGATATGTATATCCATATGTATATGCATACTATGTATGTGTATATTTATTATTAATTTTTCCTTTGGTCATAATGTAAACGTTGTCAAACAAAAGCTATTCAATTAATAGACCCTTGAATCTCATCTTGTTGTAGCCCTGATGATGATGTATAAATACATCGAAACGTTGGCCTTGAAGACTTGAATTTTATTATTGCCTGACCGACTCTCAAGATTCCAGAAACTGTGCTAATTATCACCTAGCGGTCAACCAACTAAACCATATTGTAATTGTAACTGCAATTACACAGTAATTGCAGCTACAATTACAATTACAAGCAATTGTAATTGCGTACGGTTGCAATTACTTTTGGTAATTGTTGCTTGCAAAATATTACTTTTCATCAATTGAGACTTTTGTTCACTTTCCCTTTAAAATTTTCACACAATTACTCAAGAAATGGCAGATGTATTTAATTACTCATGTAATTAATTACTACCTATCTCTGGAAATACCTACTTAAATCCTTTTCACATGCGTTGTCATCTTGCACTTACTTGGATGCATTCACGTCACACAAACTAAAATTTTGATCTGATGGCCCCAAAAATAAGTTTAGCTTCCCTTGTTTTCCCCAGACGTGCACCCGCCGGGTCAGCTGTCTTCGGTCCACTTCGGCCATTGCAGTTTTGAGTTTCTGATTCAGTCCGTGTCGAGACCTTGTGCGGGTTCGGAACGCGTGCGGGGTCCCTCCACCTATTTCTGATTCCCAAATCGCTTCGACTTCAATTTCTGTTTCATTTCCCTTCGTCGCAATCAAGTCCTCTCGCCGTTAAAATAAGTGATAATCTTCGTATTTACTGTGTTCTCATGTTGTGAACGATTCGGTCGCTTATTTGTCCCCCCGAAATCGCTGCGGGGAGTCCATCTTACGCCATCCCCACCGTTTTTGTTCCGTTTTCAGTCGATCTATACGGCCATCGACTTGGATCTCCGGGGGACTTCGCCAGTGTTTTTTGGGGGATAACTTTACCGTTTCCCCCTCAAAAAAGTGTTTCTCCTAGTGCAGTGCCTCGATTCTCATCAAAATCACCGTTTTTAACGACCGAAAACAACCTGATTCCCATCTAACGCGATTGTTTAGACGCGTTGTTTGGTTTCACCATTGCGGAATCCCAGTTTCCGGGAGTTTTGGTTCCGGTGGTTTTTTCGTTATTGCGGGAAAATATTTTTCTTCAGTGAACTATGGAAGCGTCCAGCAGCGAATCCTGCCTGTGTAGCAATGGGTGTGGTTGCAACCAAGAAACGAGCAGCATCACCATATCCGTGACCCCCACGACTGGCGGCCAGTTCGATTTAGCCGTCACCAAAAGCGATTCGATAGAAAACCTGAAGAAATTGATTTCCAAACGCCTCAAAGTCCCGAAGGAAAGGATCTGCCTCCTGCACAGAGAGAGGTAACGTATGCGCTCGATATCCCTTTCGTAGTTACTCCATTTTGTTTCGCAGGGGGCACCCCTATTAACTTTGGGCCAGGATATCGACTGCGCCAACTACCTAGAACGTATTCGACCCTCACACCCACTGAATTCCTTCATATCCCGACGAAATCGTCCAAATCATCCCAAACCCTCTTGAAAAATGGATTTTTCGAATCCTACGCTAACCTGTAGTACAGATCTGGTGCCTCTCAGCGGGCGAAGTGGGGGACCTTCTTACAAGAACGCTTCTTACGAAAATCGTTACGAAATTTTTTCTTCCCCTCAACTTTCCCTTTGGTTCAAAACTTTTCCTCTCCCATTTTCCCCAGCCCTGCAGAACCCCTTTCGAAATTTCGCCTTGGATACTCAGAATCCGTTTTAGTCGAGTAAGGTACATGACAGAAATTGCGTTGAGAATTTAGTAGATATAGCTGTGGTAGAGCCAGCTACAACCAATGTAGACGTAGATCTATGCTTGCCTAAATTCTAAGTACATAGTTACGTAATTTCAAATCTGCAAGTGGACTACGAAACATCTGAGGAGGATTCTAATATTTTCCTTATCATCCTGATAGGTGGTAAAGATAGATTTACATGGAGTACATCTAGGCTGTATTTACAGATTTTTTTTTTAAGCTTTTATTGAACCGAGTAATCTCATTAACAATATAAATCTGAATTATATTACTACAATACACTATTCAGGACCTAAGATGCATAACTTTTGTCCCTTGGCTCTCGAACACATCACATTCACTTATAGAAGACTGCTGGAGTCAACCGCACGTCCCGTGACGTGTTGCCTGAAGGCACGGTATACCGAACAGATACTGTCTTTGTTTCCTCAGGTTGGCGGTGGTTGTTTAGGGCTTTTGTCTGGCTTCGTGCTAGTCGGGTTTGTCTGGCTTCGTGTTAGTATTTTCCAATCTTGGAGTTTTGATTTTCCGTGTTGGACTAAGTAGTTGGAGGAGTAGAGGTGGTTCCTGATGATCTGGATCGAGTATTTGACGGCTGTGACGGCGATTTCTCGGGCGACGTTTCTTTCTAGGTCGAATTTCTTCAGGAATGTGAGGAAGTGCTCTGATATGGTTCCTCTAGCTCCGATAAAGAGGCCCTCGACTTCAATGTCCGAGAGACCGTATTTGTCCTTGTAGTAGGCGATTGTTGGGGTATATATCGAGGATTTCTCTTCGTGGACGTCTTGATGTTGGGTGGCTGAGCTTTCCAATCTGATGGTCGGATCTAGGATGTGTCCCTTTTTGGTTTTAGGATCAAGCTCTTGCGGTTTCAAACGCGTCGGGTTAGATCTTGCACATCCAGGAGCCTTACAGCTTCCTCATTCACATGATCTTTTAGTCTGGCAAGATGAGCCGTTGCTCGGTTTTTGATCACCTCATCCACACTGTCAACTCGAAGTTCACGGTGGAGTGCATCATTTCGGAAGTCCCACGGAGCATCAGTGATACATCGTAGTGCAGAGTTTTGGAAATGTTGAATGATCTGTCTATTGGTTGGAGCTGCCCCACAACTGCACTCTATACATCCAAACTGGCTTGAGTACTTGATTGTGAAGAAGCAGCTTGTTACCAATGGTCATGGTGGATCGTCGGCCGATTAGCCAATACATCCTTCTAAGTTTCAATCCTCTTCTTTTTGACATGTTCCTTCCACCTAGGCTTGGCGTCTTGCGTCATGCCCAGATATTTGGCTTCATTCGCGTAGGGAATTGCCACGTTGTTGAGGAAAGTAGGGATGCAGTTAATCTTCCGGTTGATAAAATCAACGTGCACAGACTTCGCCTCATTCAATTTGATTCAATCCTCCATTTTGTTGTCCAAAGACTGATTTGTAGATGGACTTATTGAGTTTTGATATTGATTCATTATTCCTGTCACCAACTGCCAGGACTGCAAATGTTGCTGTGGTGTTATTTTCAACTTCTGGTAAGTCGCTGGTGTACAGAAGGTACAGGAGTGGGCCCAATACACTTCCTACAGAATATTCAACCCCTAGGAACCTTCCTTTTAGGTATGAATAACTGTGATAATTGCTACAACCAGTATGGATCTATACCTACTTACTCTAATTTATAATCTGTGATTTGGACAACAAAATATGATCGAGAGTTCAAACCTATTTCCTACCGTGTAGGTAGGAGGTATACATTCATTCCATATCGATAGCCAAAGCGCAGAACTGTGTAAGTTCTGTTTTTAACGTTTCTTTATTCGGACAGTTCAGATTATAACAAGATTCATAAAAAAGGCCTTCTGTCCTTAAATTGGTTTTTTAATTAAACTCCAACGTTTTGCCCCAGGAACTGGGGGCTTTTCTTCAGGGAGATTAATGTTGCCCATTGCAGATCTTTAGGACACACTATGGACTTCAAAAATTCCAAAATTGTAGGAAGAGAATCAAATTTGCAAAAAAGGATATTGGTATCTAGAAATGGTTAAGATAAAAAATTGAAATTCAATTAACTTCTGTAGACTACCTACACTCTAAATTTGAGCAAAATTTACTCGTATTTCATTGATGGAATCTAAATTTATAATTAACTTCACCACCGAACTAAGTAAAACATGCGAAAAAACATCGTTTACCAAAATGAACGTAAACAATTTTAAATTTGATTTTCAAACAGTTAGTGCGCACGGCGCACGTTTTTCGCATGCGCATGTTCGCAAAAATGTCATATTTGAGTTCTACTGAAAGGAATAAGGGGGTTAATGTTTGACTTTTTTCTAACCCATTTATTAAGGAAGCTAAGGGTGTCTTCTTTATCTGCGAAACCTTGTATATATACATAGCTAGTGTTATAGGAAGAGAGGAAACTCAACCAACTTGGCAGAGGTTTGTTTGGAATCGAAATATTAAATTCCATATTTTTCAAGGTGAATATCAGTGAATGAGTAATGAGTGAGGATGAGTAATGAAATTATATCAGAAAAAGAAAAGGAAACGCTTGCATACGAGTCTGCAACACATTGGGACATTTTATGTCTTTAGTTGCTGACTCGTATGCAAGCTCTAAGAGCCACTCATCTGATCCGGACCCTGGGCATCATCAAGTAAATGTCCTAAAGAGGCTACATACGAAATTACAGCTTCCTAGAGTGTAAAGTATAGAAATTACCTATTAAAATGATTGAATCACCGCTTCACAAATCAAACCGTTCTCGCAATATTCGGATCACCTGCTATGAATCAAATCATCGAAACACCAGCTCAATGAAATCATCAGAAATTAACAACCGGTTGCAATCATGTTCACAATATCAATTATTGAGAATGATCACCTGAGTGTACACAATCATTCATATAGCCATGCTCAGAACTCAGCTTGTTGGACACGCACTTCGCAGTAGTTAACATAATATGGTTGGATAAATCGAGAGCTTTCGAACGAATGGACAACGAATTTTGTGGGATGAAAAACGACGAAGTACCATTTCCCTAGCAACGACTTGGTTGAAAGCGGAAATCAAAAACCAACCGTAACCCTTTTTTTTTTAATGCTTTTTGTTAACGCTTTTTTCGTTTATGTGCCGAAGTAAAGACATAGAACGTCAAAAACTCTAAACTTCAAATTCAATTATTATTAACAACAACACAAAGAAAACTATAAGTAAGTAGATATTTTACATTTTTGAATATTAATCTTGCAGAAGAAGCCCCAGTTCCTGGGGAGAAACGTTCGAGTTTAATTAAAAAACCGATTTAAGGACAGAAGGCCTTTTTTATAAGTTCACTTTTGGCCGAAATAAAGTTTTTTTAGCTTTTCTGGTCAGTATCGACCTCGCGCACGTTCTAGGACGATTTGTTTGGACCAAGTTTGGAATCTCCTGAACACGGTTTATAAATAACTGTACGTTACTATCAAATTCAGTCTAAATTTCTGTAAGTAATGGAATTGGGCTCGAAATTCTCTATTTCGAGGAATGTGCGATCCTTAAGTAACTCAAAACGTTCATATTTCTATTTGGCATAAAGAAAATATGGAACAGACCATCTGCAGTTTATTGAACTCAGAAATAGAAGTTCATGGAAATGTGGTTTTTTACGTCTCCTGAAAAATTTAGTCATTTTCACTTACAGGGTTTTGTATTGTAGCTGTATCTATTTGGGAGAAGTAGAGGAGACTTGTTGCGCGTTGACTGTGCGCTCGGAGTAGATTCCTTGAAGAATCCTCTTAAATATCCTTGAAACCCGCTCGTCTCGGCGTTTTGCCTGCGTCAGCCAATTTTAGTTTTGCGCATGCGCCCTTGCGGGGAGAGTCATTGGTGATAACTCCATCGATATTTTGCCTATTGGCATTGAGGATCAAATCTTCATGCAACACAAAGCCGATTCCATCGGGCAGGAGCAATGGTAGAGTGAGGTCACTGGTCTGAGTGGTGTCCTTCAGGGCAGGAATTATGTGATCTGTAGCGATTCACTAAGCTCTATCGAGGCGATTAGGGACTCATCTTATTCTGATGATCCCCAAATACAAAGCCTACGTGTATCGCTACACCAAGCCTCAACATTGGGCTCAACCATAACTTTCATGTGGGTATTCATGGCAATGAGTGTGCAGATGCCCTTGCAAGGAGATTCATTGGTGATAACTCCATCGATATGTTGCCTTTACGTATTGAGGATCAAATCTCCTACATGCAACATGAAGCCGATTCCATCTGGCATGAGCAATGGCAGGGTGAGGTCACTGGTCTGCGTGGTCCTTCAGGATTCGTGCCCGGTGGGCCCTTTCGTAACTCATCTTCCAAGAAGGGACCGAGTCGTGGTCAACCGGGTTGCGACTGGCCATACCCGTCTTACAGACACCTGCTTAGCGCAGAAGCTCGAGATGTTGTTTGGGAGGTGTAAGGGTGATCTGTCCATCCATCACTTCCTGGAGGACTGCTCAGCCCTTGTGGACTCAGGTGTCCAGCATCACTGGGTTGACGTTTTTATCTGAACCTGACAAGGTCAAATTTCTGTTGTACCTGAAAGCGCTGAGATCTACTACGAACTGTGATATATCTGATCTGTGACATATGATTTGTGCGGCTTGAACCATTTAAGGAAGAAGAAAAAAGACAAGTCGTGTTACTGTAGGTAATGAAAATATATGTACCGTAAATGGTGGTGAAGTGGGTACAGTTTTGATAGTTTTCCACCTCTTCCAGCCACAATTTTCATAATTTTTTTTGTGAACTTCATACTGAAGTAACTTGAACTATCAACCTTTCGAACCACGTTCGAGTTGTTGAAATTCATCAATTGCAAGCTCGAGGGTGGGGGGTTAAAGTTGTACCATCTTCTCCCACACTTTGGTGGTGAAGATGGTACACCGTCGTTTTACACCTCCAACCAGGTTGCAGAGGCTTCTGTAAGAACTTCACCATCGTTTTTAACATCTTGTTTCTTTCTAGAAGTGGAGGGAAAATGGGACTAAAAAGGTCCAAGGTTGAATCAAAGGCAAGAAAAAAAATTAAAAGGCCTTTATTTAGCAAAAATGTGTTTAAAACACAGGAAGGGGCTTTATTGAGCAAACAATTCGATCAAGTTGAAAGATTTTTGGGCAACTTCTCCAGGAACAACAAAACGGTATCTACGTATCTTCAAATGGTACGAATCAGTCTTTTCAACATAGGTAAGCAAAGAAAACGACTGTACCATCTTCACCACCTAAACCTTAATTTTTTACAATTTTGGCTTCAGGAATTTTTCTTAAAGAGATAATTTGGATTTCTCGACGGATTTCCAATCCCAAATAGATGTGTAACCAAGGAAATACACTTAGTTGGTGATCGCTGTTCAATTGTCGCAGCCCCAGGAGCAGTTTGGCAGAAAACACAGTTCACCTTGATTATCACGTTATCACTAATAGCTAGATACTGCTCCCTAGTGCCCTTGACACAAACCTGTCGGCCATTTTTGCTTGGGAACCCCCCTTTTCCCGCCAAATGTCAATTAATTTGGAAAATCCGTCTTTGTACCATCTTCACCACCGGATCCCTCTTCACCACCATTTACGGTATACTGTAATTTTCAGATGATTTGAGGGTTTTATAAATCGACTGGGCAGCATTATAATAGTTTGAATCTAGTTATATTTGAAAATCAAATGTCTAAAGTTAGTAATGAAATGGTTTATGCTAAAGCCGAATTACAGAGCACATGTATTACCAATCGTTTTGAATTTTTTAAGAATAGGTTCCTAACGGTTCTGGAAGATGGGGAGAGTTCGACACCCTTTTGCTAATAGCCAGTTTCTTTATCTTATCTTGGTTACTATCGTCAACCGGAATTCTGCCACTTGAAGTCAATAGAATACACATTTAAAACTACGTCAAAAGGGGCTATAAACCTCTATATAGGTACCTATTGAAAGATAGTACCGCTATTGAAATCCATCCAATATTTACTACAAAAGAACGGGGAAGAGCTTGTTAATTGTTATCGGTAGACCGCACAGGATCTAAATATTCTTCGGATTTAAGATTCTGTTATATATTCATTTACTGACAGACTAGAATGCTTATCATATCTCTTGACACTAAGCCAGCTTTCTGTCTTCGAAATAAAAGGAGAAATTCGGTTAGAACTCTGATAGGCATCCTTACTGGTCAAACTACGGACTAAATCACACGCGACGAAGTTGTGGAAACCCATTTCAAAATGGAAGTTAGTGAAAAAACTCAATTTCCACGAAAAAATAAAGAGTTACAATGTTGAATCGATTTCGAATATTGCGGTCAAACTGGTAGGAAATTCAGGGAAAGAATAGTAGAGCATCAGGAGGATTTCAGGGAACATAAGGGTAGGTCTACATTCACAAAATATCTTCTGAATCCAATCATAATTACAATTTTGATTTGACAGATAGACAGTTTGTAGAATTTCTTTATTTTTGTCCAAAGGGAGGTATGTTGAATGTACTTGAAAAATTCGAAATTATCAAAAGTGACAGATCTGGTAAATGTTTAAATGAGGATATATCTTGATTGGTTGTACCTCCAGCCCTCTTTCCTTTCTCTTGACCAATAGGATTCAATCTCCCTTCACCTGTGACTATAAAAGCTGTGTTCTTTCTAATGTGCGTTCAGTTATTGTTTGTTACTAATGATGGCCAGATGGTCGAAATCGATTTAACATTGTAACTTTATTTTTTGTGGAAATAGACAACGTTTTCTCACTAACTTCCGTTTCCTTACTGGACGTTATAACTTCCGTAGGATGCTAAAATATCATAGACGACAATATTTCACCATTGTATAGCGTCTTGCGGTTTTGAATAAGACTCCGCTGAGCACTTTCTTTGCAAATGCCTGGAGATCTAGAACAGAAGCATTTGGTCATCATTTCATTGTAGGAGCTTCTCCACGAGGTGTAACGTGGAAGAGAATTTAAAAACTTGCCCGTTAATTGTATATTTATATCAGAATATTGCTCAAATAAATATTATTAACTCTAAAATAGAACATTCAAAAATGTATGTACAAAATTTATGCTGAAAAATGTGCACTAATATTTCAATTGAAAATGTGCCTAAAAATCGTTAAAAACTGCAAAAAAGTTAAAAATCCAATTTTTTTTTTCGAATAGCAGAATATTTGGAACTAGTTTTCTGCCATAAAATTGGTGACTGAAAATTTATTTTCAATCAAAGTGCTCAATTCTCAAAGCAATGTACGACCAAAGTACAACCATTACGACAAAGTACGACCATTTACGAAAATTCGCTCATACGATCATGTTGCATTACAGCCTAACCCGCACATTCCCTGAAAATATCATCAAAATCAGATGAAAACTGTAAATGACTGAAAATTAGGCTCGTTTCAAAAGGAGTGCATATTCCCGCATGCGTAATAGCTACTTACGATAGGATAATGTTGAAATTACTAAGGAATGCTCAAATTAACCTCTTCCACCTATCCTCCGAATATGAGTGAGACCGGACAACGGTTTATCAACATTATCAACGCGACATAATTTCCGGTGAAATTAGGGTGAATTTGTCTATTACCCTACAGTTAATTTGAGGTTTGTAGCCGATAAACGAAGCAATCATCGGCGGAAAAGTATAGTAAAAAACGGGATCATGTTCAGAACATGCCAAAGCATATTATCCGACCATAATAGCATGTTTCTAGTACAATTCTTAACCAGGCGACAGCATTTTCGGTGAAATTTTCGATTTTTACTTACCTTCAAGCATCGCCCTCTGCCAGTTTACCGGACAAGAAATCCTTTTTTTTTTTTTTTTTTTTTTTTTACCGCCCTAAGTGAGGAATAGGGTGCCCGCTTTTGAGACAGGTGGAATTTTGATGACCTCCACCCGAAATTTAGTTCAAAATGTCAAAAAAATGTCCCCTGAATTTTTTTCAGATTTTTACCATTACAAAAACCCACGCCGGTAGCTCGATTTTGGTGATTGAAAAACGCTTTTTTGCAATGTATCAGACATTTGAATATAACTTGTACAAACTTCTTTGTAAAATTGTGAAACTTCTTATATTTACGTTTCTGGGGTCGCTGAACTCAAATATGCAGTCAAAACAAGTAGATAGCAATAACTTTTGATAGTTTGGAATCTCAAAATCGTCAAAATCATGTCGAAAAATGACAGTTTTTCAAGATTCATTGTAAAATTATAAAAATTTGTATTTTTGTTGGAATTTTGAGTTTTTGACAGCAAATTCGAGTTCAGCGTCTCAAAAAACATAACAATTCGAATTTTCATAATTTTACAATGAATTTTGAAAAATTGTCATTTTTTGGCATGATTTTGACGATTTTGAGATTCCAAACTGTCAAAAGTTGTTGTTGTTGACTTGTTTTGACAGCATATTCGAGTTCAGCGACCCCAAAAACGTAAGTTTACAATGTTTCACAATTTTACAAAAGAAGTTTGTAAAAGTTATATTCAAAACTCTGATATTGGCAAAAAAATCATATTTCAAAAACCAAAATCGAGCTACCGGCTTAGGTTTTTGTTATGCAAAAATCTTTAAAAATTCAGGGGTCATTTTTTTTGACATTTTAAATCATATTTCGGGTGGAGGTCATCAAAATAACACCTTTCTCAAAATAGCGTGCACCCTAGTGAGGAAGCTATGCTGCCCACTCAACTTGGTAAACATTTTCATTTGTTCAGTGATTCCTTAACAATTATAACTGGTTTTCCTCCTATTATCATTTCTAGCTGACCTCATTAAGTTCTTGTTGTTTTGACTTCTATCGTGGTTGCAGCAGTTCTTTGAAAGAAAATTGGGTCGCACGTTTTCTGAGTCATCCTTTAATAATGAAACTTGCGCTGCTCCCCTTGTTTTGGAGATCTTAGTGGAAACACGTGAAAGCTACTTGTAAGCTTTGAGTTCTAGAAATTGAATAATTACCATTGTTACATTCTGTTCTATAAGTACATATTGTTATCTAGTCGACCCTGAAGAAATAATATACCTACCATGAAATTCCTCGTTTTTTTCCCCTGTCCAGTGGCAACAGTTTCTCCCATTATCGTATTTGGGTCGTTTTCAAGAAAAATGTCCGTTTTCTCATTTCTGAGGTGGTGTAGCAGTCAAAATTAAATCTTGATCTTTTTAGCCACCGAGTTGCTCCAGATATACTTGAAGATGTCTAAAATAAGGTTCTATGTAAAAGCCACGAGTTTTTTCACTTCTAAATATTTTTTTTTCAATTTGAAAAAAAAAAGCACAATTTTTTGGTCACTGTAGTTACGGTGCAATTTTTTTTTTAAAGATGGATTACGGGAGGCAGACTCATTTTTCTGAATGAGTACACTTCTCAGAGATAATAATTACATAAAAATATGTTGAAATTGTTGGCATAGATTGTCATGGAAATTTTATTTTTGTGGTTTTTGTCACAGGAGTTACGTTGGTAATGGTTATTTATTTATTTTTTCATGTTGAACTGTTTCTTTAAGCAATCTGGTTCTGGAATTTCCTTCAATATGTCTAAAACTCCAAACGTCGATAGCACATATGTTTAGAAAAAATTAAATTCAGGCGAAAAAAGTGTTATTGAACACTACAGCTGCGTGGGACACTTAGTGAGGGAAATAGGTTGAACATGTTCGAAACACTCAAGCCAGGCAATTAAACTGGATAAAATTTTATTCAGGGCTAATTACAATAAAGTTCTTTAATAAAACTGTCTCAATTAACAATTCAATTACTTAGCAACTTATTTTAATTGTTTCATGAAGTCTTGAAAACCAAACCAATGTCCCAAAGTTGGAGTATTATATTTGTAGCTCCACCAACACGAAGGTTCCACATTTAATTGCTGAGGCATCCACTAATTCCATAGGAGGGATGTAATCAGGAATGTCATCCAAGTCACAGCTGTGAATTTCTGCTGAATTTCCAAGTCACTGAGAGCATGGGTGGACCGAGTTCTCCAATATCAGGATCAAGCCCATTCACATGTTCATCAAACTTACGATGTGCCAAACACAAAACCAAGAAAAGCCTCACTGGACAATTTACAATCCACTTCTACACCCTCACCACCAAACCGTCCGAAAACTGTCAAAATGTTCGTCCATCGTAAAATTGAATCAGGTGATAACAGTGACCTTCTGAAATTATTCTGAGGATAAATCTACAGCATCCTTGCCCGATCTGTGGAGGACGCCATGGAGCCCGAAAGTACTGGTGTTTTCTCCGGATGAGTACAGTGCAACATTGGCACAGCACTCAGTTACTCGAACTGTGCATCAACTGCCTGGTATCACACCCTGCAAAACAGAAAAAAATTAGTCGGTCACCATAGTTTTCATAGCTATCTGGACATCTCAATTTCGAACAAGGCTACACTCCTCCAATCTCATAAAAAACGATTGGTTAGCATATGCAAAAATATAGATTATTTAGGCGTATAAATTAATCAAAAAATGATGTTTACAAACTAACGTTTCCCTAGAGAATTCATAGTTACTATGGGGACCTTGAACTAAACCACTTACCATTGTGATAAAGGTGAAAAATTCTTGGACACCAAAGATGCTGCAGAGCACGTGGCACTCAACTGAGGGCGTTAGGCGAACGTCACACGCACTTGTTAGACCCTCCACTTCCCCTCCAAATACTCTCCAGCCGCCACCCCTCGCGTGACTATTGGGACACAACTATTGTGTCCTAAGTCCTGGGACAAGGTGCATTTTCTTCTAGCTGCCCTCTACTCTTCAGAATTCTAAAAACCTTGCTAAGTCATTATCTATAGATTAATGTCTGATAGAAATTACTTTTCAGATCTAAAAAAAACATTTTCTAGTCAAAAGTTACAAACCTTAGTAACTATCGTAAGTACTACTGGGACATAACTATTTGGACTTTTTTAAAAACTGTTGATATTGACAAACCTATTAACTGTTAGAAATACGTCATGTTGGTAGTTGGTTTTACAAAGGATAACCTAAAGAACATTTTGATTCATACCCCATTGCTATAAGTTGAAAATTGGCTCCAGAATCATGTTTTCAAATCTTAGGGACACAGTAAATTGAGAAAACGGACATTTTTTGAAAATGACCCATTTCGCTTAGTTTTTTCCGTTATTCATCCAAATGTAAGACGTTGAAAAATGTCTATAGGTAGGGGACCTACTTCTACCTATTACCTCCTACCTACTTCTTTCAGGATTTATCAGTCCAATCGGTGACCAGTTTTTCTTCCAATATAGCTACGAAATGGGAACAAGATTGGGAACAAAATGATGGTACCTACTAGGAATTGACAATGATTTTATTCGTCGCACATTCTATTATTTATCATAGGATACGGTGCATGGTCAGTAGATAGATCAATAGATAGATAAAAATTAAAGATTCCCTAAATTATTAAATATCATTTTCCCAGAAATCATCATTTCGGATTTGAAGCAGAAGCATGATATTGACACTTTGTTGACGTAGTATGACTATTTCTTTACATTACTATTTACTGATGAGGTCTATACTTTTTTAGTATAATTGTTATATTTGACTTCCGATCGAAAGGTCTTTATTAAGAAAAAGTAATATTAAAAAACTACACTATCAGTAATAATATCAATTATTATATCAGTAATAATTATAATCCTATGTATTTTGATTAGAAAAAACAAAAACAATTATTGATCGAGAAAAAATATCTCAATTTGAATGTGGTTTCGATCCAAAAAGATCATTACGATTACCATTTTCATCACAATTTTTCTTAATTGCGTTTTATTTTCTAATTTTTGATATCGAATTGTAATTATCCTACCTATAGTAATTACACTAAAAACAAGTAATATATTAAACTGATTCATCACATCAAGCATATTTATTATATAATATATATTATTTATCTTTGTATTTTGGCTTCTTTTACTAAAAAGGCTCAAATTCCTTTTTCTTCTTGGCTTCCTGTTGCTAAAGCAGCTCCTTCTCCTGTTTCTGCTTTAGTACATTCTTCTACTTTGGTTACTGCAGGGGTATATGTAATGATTCGTTTTAGTTCTGTTGAATAATAATAGATGAATATAAATAGAAGACGGTAATATAAAAGTACAATATATGTAATATACAATAATAGAATATTGTATACATGCCCCGTAGGGGACCCCCGGAGAAGGGAGTCTCCTGATTGGAGAGGTAATATTAGATAAATATGGTTTTTTTAATTATTTGTTGATAGATAGATAAAAATTTAAGATTTCCTTAATTATTAAATATAATTTTTCAAGAAATCATCATTTCGGATTTGAAGCAGCAGCATGATATTGACACTTTGTTGATGTGTAGTATAAATAAATAGAAGAATAGAAGAACCTTTACCACACCCAATTCTGATTATTTATTTATTTATTCACGGCTAGAGCCAATTACAAAAAAATTCAATAATACATTACATAATACAGATACAGTTATATACACAATTATATAAAGATACAGATTAAGTTATTTGCGATAAACATATTTTACATTAAGGCATAATTTACGATAAAATATTAACAAAAATAATATGGGACATGAACTAGTATAACTACAATATTGAAAATGAGAGAACTGAAATATTTGGCAATAAATTTAAGAAAGTAAAATTGTTGGGTGGCACATGAGCTTAAGATTAGAGCAAAAAGGATGATAAATAGAATTTTTAAGAAGGCAGGGAGACATTGAAAAAGTCGACCTCGTGACAAGAGCTTGGAAAAGCACTTTCACAAAGTAGGCGACAGAGGGGACGATTGTATAGATAATTTACGGCGGAAAAATGGGACACAAAACAGGGAATTGGAGCGTGTGGTATATTGAGGTACATTAATATTAACAAGGGCCAACAAAGAAGGGCAGTCCAAGCTGTTGACTAGAAGCTTGTGGAGAAATACAATGTCTGCCACAACTCGTCTGTCCTCCAGAGGAGAATACGGTATTCCAAGCCTAGCCTGGAAAAATCGAGGTTATCGGGAGGAATACATAGCTTGTACCCCAGATACCTCAGGAAGCGAAGCTGGACCCTTTCCAATTGCATTTTATATACACATTATAGTAAGGAGACCACACAACTGAGCCATACTCGAGGATGGGTAAAACAGGGGCTTTGTATAACAGAAAGAGCTTAGAAAAATCTCAGGTGCTACGCATGAGAAACCCCAACGCACGGAGAGCCCTAGATGTGATTGAATCAATATGTTCTGAAAAGTTCAATTGCGAGTCAAGAACAACCCCAAGATCCCGGATAACGGAGCAACGCTGAAGCTGATGGCCACCAATGGTAAAATAATCAAACGGGATGAAATTTTGAGACCTGTAAAATGAGATCACAGAACATTTAGATGTGTTCAGGACTGTTGGTAAATTCGGGAGGAACTGTTGCACTTGATCGGTCGTTAGTTTTTAATTTAACTAATACTTTAATTAAGTATTAATAATTACCGCACAGGTAATTTTTACCGCATTCGATGACTCCGTCATTCGCCAGAGCTGCGCAAAGTGTTTTCACCGAAGGGCACTCTTTCCGAACACAGTAAAATTCACGTTACTTGTTTTGTATAGCAGCATCTGTTAATTCATCAGTAGAGATTACCTTCTTATGCGATGTGGACTTGGTTGGCATAATAAACAAAAGTCTCGCGAGACCTGGTGAAGTTTGGCGTCCAACTTCCTTTGCCGACTGTTTGGGCCGAGACGCGCTTCATTTTATTTGTCACATCACGAACGTTGTACTTCGCATTATCCTCTTTCTTCTTCCTCGTGAAATACTTGTTGTACTGTATGTACACGATTTCTTGCGCCTGACTCCTTGCAGCCTTGCCTCCAGCAAAAGCAGATTTCTGGCTGCTTGCTGACGACAAAGGTTGCTCGTTCATTGCAACATTTTGATGGGAATCGTCGGGGGGGGGGGGGTGTGACGATGCAGTTAAAAATACGAGTTAGGTAATAGGAGGAAGAAACAGAAAGCACAAGGAAAATGCAGTAAACACGATACAAACACAAAGGAATACAATATAGAATATAGATACCCAAGGATAATCGCATCAAAATGGAACGTAATCATCCGCTCTGACAATATAATAGAGTAAAAATACAAAGCCTACGTTTATTCATGGCAATGAGTGTGCTGATGCTCTTGCTAGGAGATGCATTGGTGATAACTCCATTGATATGTTGCCTATACGCACTGAGGACCAAATCTCCTATCTACATGCCACATAAAACCAATTCCACCAGTCATGAGCAGTGGCAGGGTGAGGTCACTGGTCTGCGTGGTGTCCTTCAGGACTTGAGCCGGTGGGCCCTTTCGTAACCCTACTTCCAAGGAGGGATCGAATAGTGGTCAACCGGGTTGCCACTGGCCATACCCGTCTTACTCACAGGCACCTGCTTAGTGCAGAAGCTCGAGATGTTGTGTGTGAGAGGTGTGGGGGTGATCTGTCCATCCACCACATTCTGGGGGACTGCCCAGCCCTTGTGGACCTCCGAGTCAAGCATCGGCCCCCTCTGTGGGTTTTTTCTTTAAATCCTCTTTGGGGGCTAAACAGTGGTCATCACTGTACCCCTAATTTTTTTGGTTTATTATTTCCAATAATAAGTCTATGTGATCGTGTAGCAAAACATTTTTATAAACCCCCCCCCCCCCCCCCCCCCCCCCCCCCCCCCCCCCCCCCCCTCTAACTTTGTCACTTTACGTTTCAGGTGCGTAGAATCCAAATTTGAAATGTCCGTTCGCCGTCCGCCGTCCGGGCCATAAAAAAGGCCTAAGAATTGACTTAAAAAACCCGTTCTTTCGCACATAGACTCCATTTGGGGTCTAGTTGGTCCTAACGTTTAACCATCCCGATCGCTTTACTCGCATAGATGCTATGGGCCAAAAACGGGCGAAAGACGTACGCCTGGCACGCTTGGCAGGGGGTCACGATGGGTGGTGGGGGGTGAGCGAGGGGTGGAGTGAGAGGAGGCGCCGCGGCACCTTGTGGTGGCTGGAGTGACCAGGGGCGTAGCGGAGGGGTGTAGGAGAATGGATATTTATTACTTTTACGTGTTATACCCATATAATACACCGCGGCACCATGCGGTGGGTACAGCGTTCCTTCGAGGCATGAATATATGTTTTTTTCTAGGTCATATTTGTGTGTTAATACCAATGCTTTTCCTATGCATATTTAATAACATATCCACTCGACTTTTCGTACGTACTTAGACAATGATATCATTAAGGCAATAACTATTTGAATATATGGGAGCTCAAATCGAGAAATATAAACATGCGTATATAATTATAGAAGTATAGGTTGTGGCAACTCGAAATAGGACACGCCGAGGAGTCTGGACGGGCCTTATGACGTACGCAAGCCAACTAAAACTACGATCATACTCAACTGAAAAAATAATAAACCTTTGTGAAATAATTTGTAGCGTTTTTATTTAGTCTAGTGTGGCAACATGGCTCCTCATAGAATCGTGCCACTTCCAGTGTCCCTTTAGAAACTTTGTTCAATGCTGTAATGACCCTTCAGGTTGAGATGCGGCTTGAACCATAATAATTTAAAAAAAAAAAAAAAAAAAAGACATCTCCTTTTACGTAGTTCAGGCTGCCGGGCCCTCAGCTTCTCCCAGTCCTGTAGAGTGCAAAGTCGAAAGGCAGTATTCGAGGGGCCGCACTAAATGACCATACCTACCTGTCGATAACCGACTAGTTACCTCATCCTGCCGTTGCTCATGCCATATGGAAATATGTAGCTCTATGTTGCATGTTGGAAATCTGATCCTCAATGCTTATAGACAACATTTCAGTGGCCATAGATTCCGTTGGCACCCACATAAATGTTATTATGGTTGTGCCCAATGTTGTGGCTCGGTGTAATGATATACATTTGACTTTGTATCAGGGGACCGTCAGAATATGATATTATCGTAGGACCCTGACTTTTCTCGTCCAATCGGTGAGATGACCGTTCCACCAACGCTTGACTCGGGATTTTGTTGTGATATCACACGCATTCTGGAATCCACTTATTGTGGTGGGTTAACCCACGGATCAGCGCTGATCCGCATCTTTGTCACCGCCCGCCATCTTAAAAAAGTTGTGTAACTGACCCTGTTAGCGAATTTTTGAAGAAAATTAAGCTATTGCTCTCGCCTCAAAATTTGTAGAATGTGAATTTTTGAAAACTTTTTATGCAGAAATCCGTTTCAGGCTATTCTGAATCATATTCTGAAGTTTAACGCATTTTTTTTATGTATGTATGTATATATGTATATATGTATGTATGTATGTATGTATGTATGTATGTGTCATTCCAGACGATAACTGTCCGTAGAATTGTGCTAGAAACTTCAAACAAATTTTAAAATGTTAAGGACACAAAACGAAAGTTCAAGTTCGTTGGCCAGCATGATCGGATTACATCTTCGGGTTGAAATTTTCAAAAATGTAGTCAAAAATTTCAAAATAGCCTGTTTTTTGCGATTTGTTGTGCGAAATAATTTTTTCAGCATACTAACATGTGGTATATTCGGAATCAGCGTAAAATTTCCTATATGAATATGTATCAAGTTTTCAAAATTTTCAAAGTTGAAAAATCAGTCAAAAATCGAAATAATCCATTGTCATGTTTTTACTTTGGCTCACAACGTGAAAAATCAAAGTTTTTATAGCGTTACTTACTAAAATTTGTTTCCGATGATTTTCACTTACAACGGAGTCGTTCCTGGGGAACGGTAGCTCCGTCAGTTCTTATCCGACGGAAATCGTTCACCAATCGTTGGAAACATCTCAATTTATGCTAAAATCTTATGTTGCCTATACCGCTCCGAAAATAAAAGCAGCTGAGCTACGTGCTAAGTTATTGATGGCCTATTAAGTATAAACAATCCTCGAGTTACGAGTACAATAAATTTATTTGGTAAGTCAGGCTGGCTTACTTCTCCGGTACTTCACTAACCAAATGAAAAATGAAGGCGAAAGTTTTTGATGATTATCCGATTATGATGATTTTGGGGATATTCATTTTGTGATAGACTTGATAGTGGACAAAGTTTTGTAAATGCGAAAATAAATCACCGAGAAAAACTTGAAAGTTATCGTCAAGTGGTCAGTCTGAAACTTTGAGTATTAATAAGGTGCTATTGCTCTGAATTCAACGCTGTTTCCCTGTCAAGGCGTACGTCGGCATACTACAGTCGAGTTGGCTTTGCAATTGGCCCAACCCCACTACGCTTTTTTCAAATTCAAATGACAAAGCAGTTTATTGTAATTTGAGTTTCGTTTAATATTACTTATTATTGTTACATGTTAGTATTAATTTATGTTTTTAGACATAACTGTCTAGATGTTAGTATGTTCATACTTTGGTTCCCATGCCCAAATCTAGGTGCCTCCTATTTATTTATTTATTTTTTAAAATAAGTAATCCTAGTATGTCCTGCATAACTCCCTCGTCATTTTCCCCTTATTTCTCCTAACTATAAGGACTATGAAAGTAGTTGAATCAAATGTGAAGTTCAAATTATCAAGTGACATTTAGCCTATATTATTTTTATACAGTGGCCTTATTTTCAAATTTATACCTTAGGTAAATATAATCCCTCGTAGACAACCCCAAACTCAACATCTGCTGATGTTCTTACATCAGCTGATCAGTGTTCGGCCATTTTGCCTCTGGTCAATTCCTAGACCAAACGACATTAGTGGCACGTATGGTTTTCTTGCCTGAAACATCACTAATAGCCCTCCATCTTATTAATACTCGAAGGTCTGAAATGATAACGATAACCTACCACAAACACATTGCTCCCAGAGTAATATTTGCCGCAAAACTGTACTTGGCATCTTTCATTTTGATGTCTGAATTTTATCTGCTGTTGTTCACTGATTTTTGGTATGAGAACGGTAACTCGGACTAATTGATCCACGGATCGGCTAATCTAGGATTAAAAATTGATGGTGGAACAGTGAAAATCCTGACCCGCGGTTGTTTTTTGGATCCTGTGTTACTGGACTCGGGAGTTTACTCTCATTGGTGGAATAATTTGCAGCGTTTTTAATATATATGTAGTGGATTTATATATGTTTTACTTGGTGTAGGTAGACCAAGTGGGACATTTATATTCTGGTTATGCGGGTTAGTCCCTGAGGTATTCCTGTAAGGAATGTGAGCGAAATCGCCAAGGTCAGCTTGCTTGGCGGGAGGAACTGAGGGGTAGTTCGTGTCGCAGCCGCGTGGAGCACTGAGCTCGCATAGTGGGTGCTGGGTTCGATCGGTTTGGTGCTGAGCCGTTATGTAATATTCCGGCCTAAGATTTATATCTGTAGGAGGAATATGTTGGGCTTGGTTGAGGTACTGAAAAGTATCCCTTGTTTTTTTGCACATTTGGAGTGTATTTGACACTCGGATCGGCCGGGTAGCCTTGTGTAGAATATCGTGGATATTCGGAAATCTTTGTCGAATCATGATGATTGACTTCAGAGCGGGTCTGAAAGGTATCCTCGAACTTTTGTGTGTGTGAGGCTTGATCTAACGTTTCCTTCATGAATACGTTAGGTGAGAAGGCGATCTCTTCGCGAGGATCGAGCCTTGGGCCGTCGCTAGGAACAGCGGACGGGTCGAGCAGCTGGTAGGGAGCGCTGCGTGGGCTAAGAGGCCCGGCCGCGCCGTGTTCCGCCCCCCTTGTATGAGGAAATAGGACGGGCGGCGCTCCATCGAAATATCCGAGTTTATTAACTCGTTTTCGATACCTCTACGTATAGAAATAGAGGGTTTAGAAGGTGGACTCGCTTGACAGAGCTTCTTTCCTTTGCTCGGTTGTCAGGGTCCTACCTTGTAGTCTTGAAAAAGACTTCCTTGGACGATAAATTAGAGCGGATGAGCTGTGTAATTTATCGGCGTGCCCACAGCGGTCGGTGACGAGCCTAGTGCTACGAAACCCGGGCGACACGTCTCGGAACGTCCCAGCGGGCGTACGATCTAATGAGAATATCAATAGATGTACCGGGTGGCGTCCTGACAGAAGAACTACGTTGGACAATGAGCAGGATGAATAATCACTGGACTCGTAGATGCCAATGCGAGATCTGTGTGGAGAGAAGGTATGCCTTGTAGAAAGCAGTAGGAAGCCGTTCTTGAGATGAACTCGGGAGCAGAAGGATCGTCAGCGTAGAGAGTGTAGAATCTTCGTACTTCGGAGTGTAGTCGTCGAGAGCGGAGAGTGGAATGAATTTCGGAGGGCTCCGAGCGGGGTAATTATAGGGAGGTGGCCGCCTCCTGATTGGTCCGCTTAATTTCGTTAATTCAACTGTGTAATCTCATTGGCTCGCACATTGTTTTCTCAGTATCTGCGAGTATGATAGCTGAGCTGGTCCTCCGGGGTGGTTTCCCCACGTCCGTCGCTGCGACGGGGTCCCCGGGGGTGGCTTACGAGCGTCCGTCGCGGAGCCGACGACCTTGAGTTGTCTTCCCTGCGTCCGTCGTTTAGACGGGGTCCTCGGGTGGTTTCCCTGCGTCGTTGTTCAGACGGGGTCCCCGGGGTGGCTGCTGGACCAGAGGTGGTTGCTTGCCGCCTCCTGGTTGGTTCGCCTATTGTCTCTCGTGTAATCAGTGTTTTTCTGATTGGCGAGTAGGCTTGTTTGAATTGTCCTTGTTAGTTTTAGAGGACGTTTGATTTTCTGTTTGAGTTTTCTCATTCAAGGCGACTTGGTTCGAGATACTTGTCGCGTCTCTCTCGCCCAGTAAGTGTTTAGGGAGGTCGCCTTGTATGTTATTAGTTAATATTTCACTTTTGAGAGAGAATTTCGTATTTTCTCTCTGGTGAAATATTTTGTTTGACGGAGTTATAACTCGACGTCTTATAAATATTTGTGTGTCGTATCTACCTCTTTTTGGTAGTCCTGAAAAGGGCTGTTGAAAAGAGGGGGTGGTTTTCACCACAATATATAATCCCCATTCATATAGGGCATATGAAAAATGAAAGTTGTGACCACATTGATGTTATGTAATGTTAATACCTACTTGACAACATTATAGTCTTAAGATAGATGAGAAAAAAAGTGGTTTTACTTAAATCGGGAATCGAGAAGTGGGTCGCATAAGCGTAATTAAATTTGAATAGGTACCATCATGTCTCATCAAGATATCTATATCTATAAAAGAGGATGTATGTATATATATATGTATGTATGTTGCCTATAGACTCCGAAACCGCTCGACAGATTGTAATGAAACTTTCAGGTATTATTAGGCATGATTCAAGGATTGTTCCTGTAAAGTTTGGTGCAAATCCGTTCAAAGGGCTCTGACCCAGAGGGCATAAAAGGGTGCAGTGTCAGGTTTTAGAAATTTATTGTTTACAAAATTAACTACCCAAGCCAAGACCGAAGGCAGAGTGGAGGAGGAGGAGGGAGGAGGAGGAGGAGGAGGAGGAGGAGGGAGGGAGGAGGAGGAGAAGAAGGAGGGAAGAGGAGGAGGAGGGAGGAGGGATTATTTCTATTTATTTACTTATTTTTTAATATGTTTTTCGGATTCTACGCATCATGAAACATAAAGCAACGAATTCGGTATGTTGAAAAATGATTTTAATTAGTCGATTACTAAAGTTTATTATTGAAAAATGAACCAACATTTATCCAGCGAGAAATTTGGGCGCAGCAACGCGCGCGGGGGGAACGCTAGTTATATTATATTAGAGTAAGTAGGTAATGACATTTAAATGTATGGTCTCACAATATTGACAGAGACTTAAAGTGATCCCCACTTGGTCCTGTATTCTGCATCACCTTTGAAAAAACCGCTTCTCAAAGTATTAATTACTTATAAAAGCTGGTTGGAAATTATAATTTGTACTGTATGTAGGTACATCGTGTACCTTAACCATCGTAAAAGCCGTTCCACTCTCGACCCTCTAATTATGGAAGGGTTAGGTAGAGTTTGTTGCTTCGAGGTAAACGATAGGATAGACCTGCGTTATTCAACACTATTTCTACCGGGAGGCAATGACCCTCAAGTTTACTAAAATACTGTGGCGGTACCTGTTGGAAAACCCCTAATGTCAAAAATTTCAGTTTTAGTAAGTTATTATGCACGCCTTTCAACCTGTCATTATTAAATTTCGGGAATAACTCTTAGAATTAATCTTTGAGTGTTGATATGAAGAGTTTTTTTCTCTAAATCCCCCCCAAAAAAATTGGTATTAACATTTTTGGGAAATTTTGAAAATTTGGCTTCATCTCAACTTGTTTAATTGTCTCATGAAAAACTTAATCCCTTTGCTATTTTTCGATCAGATTGAAAACAAAGGATATAGTCTACCTAAACGCAGCTGCCCAGGTGCAACGAGCCCTTGAGTTGTTGCCTGAAATTAGTTTAAAGGGGTTCGAATCAAAATCGGAATTTTTGTTTTTTCTGCGGGTTTTTCCAGACATTTTTGTGTATAACTTCATTAAATTCAAACAGTGGTAAGCTCCGTTCTCAGTGTGCTTTCTGCCAGTTTGGAACGGTTCTGGGCAAGCGCAGTCGACTTTTGTCGTTCGCAGTGCCATAACGCCCAGTTCCGGAACGCCGAGTTCGGTGTTCGCAGTGTTTTGCGAACCCAGTTCCGAACGGTTCTGACAGTCCCCGTTGTTATTCGGAACTGTCAGAACTCGAACGCAAGAACGTAAACGCATGCGCATTTCATAATTTTTCCGAACTCGTGGAGTGAACAATCGCTTTCTTCGGCTTTGGTTGCCGCGTGTTCCTTGTAGGTAATTTTCCCTGTAAAATTTCGATTCGTTCTGTTGTTCGCTGTTCTTAATTTGAATTTCTTCATCGAAATGTAAAATAGTAGCTCGTCAAGTTCAGAAAACGATAGTTTCGACGATGGTGGTTTGTTGACCGATGAGGACGAGATTGAAGTTGTTGTTAGATCTCGTCTACATCCACGAAACTCGAATTTTTTCGACGAAATCGAAGAGGATTCGACGACGAAGAGTTTGTTACACACAACAAAACAGGTTATTCCACTTCCAAGTTCTGAAATCGTTCGCAGTGCAGAACGCGGTTCCACAAGTTCCGGAACGCCCCGGGATTTTCCGTCCCAGTTCTGATGAGTTCGAGAACTGTCAGAATGCGCACTGAGAACGAAGCTATATATATGTGCCTGGTACATGGATTTCAAGTCCAAGTATCAGGAGACCAATAGTGTCTTCCACGGTTACTTGACAAGAAATCAAGTCTCGTTATCAGAATTGCTTCTTTCTGTTTTTTCATGTGAGTTGTTATATCTTATACCTGAAGATGGAATAAATTATTCCGAGAAGTGATTAAGTGATTAGTGATTAAAAATTTATAGTGATATCTAAAAGTTGCCTTTTATAAGTATATTATAAAACCTGGATCAATAAAGATGGATTATCACAGAATATCAGAAGCTACTCTCAATGAGTTGACGAATAAATGAAAATATGAATCCGTGTAACGTATACGAGGAAGCTATGAAACTCACCCTACTTGGCAGACGGTTTCAGACATCTACAGAATCTATACTATTAATAAGAATGAAACTCCGTTTGTTTGTCTGTTTGTCGTGTCTATGCACGGCCAAACGGCTGAGTGGGGGGAGTGTACGAGTGGGGGGATCTTCTTGAGATTTTCCGATAGGGGGAGCGAGCAAATTTAAAATTTTCTAATCCCAGCCGAACCATGGGCCGTAGGGCGGGAGGGGGGTCGAAGTAAGAATTAATGTGCGCTTTTTGGACTTTGTCCCCGCATCCTCTACCCTCTAAACGGCCGTCGACAATTCCGGAAAAATACCGGTTTCGTAGGTTTTTGAACGAGGAAGACGACGGCGCGATCGGATCGCGAAAAAAGTATCGGGAAATGCGTCAAAAAAATGCGAGAGTACGGACCCGTTTTCTCGAAAAGTCCGCCGAAAAACTTGGTTTTTTCCGATTAAAATATACCCCATAAAGGTACGTTTTTTGGAACGGTTTTCGCGGGCGAAATACAGCTTTGGGTCCGCCGAATCTGAATCCGAAATCGGATATCGAAAAAAGTGACGAGAACTCGGTCAAATTGCGAGCAGAAGCGAGCAAAGCGATTAAAATGATTCTGCCGTGGACGAGAGAAGGCTCAAGAATTGACGTGAAGGGTTCGATGTCACAACATTGCGAGGCGAGCAGGTATGCCTACATAGGTAGGCATTGCGACCTTGCGAGCGAAGCGAGAGCCATTTCAAATAATAAATACGGACTTTGTCCTACACATATACAGGTATACCTTGCGAGCGAAGCGAGCAACCTCCCCCGAATAAACTTTACGTGGTTCCACGTAGTTTTATAAGATTTAATTTGTTTGTAATAATCCCCAACTGAAAAAAACGTCTGCCAAGTTGGGTGGGCAGTATAACTTCCTCAAGCGAGCGAAGCGAGCAGCATCCCCTACAGAAGTTAAACCTACCCTTAGAGATCTACCGTTTGCGAGCGAAGCGAGCAGCATCCCCTACAGAAGTTAAACCTACCCTTAGAGATCTACCGTTTGCGAGCGAACCGAGCAACATCCCCTAAATGCCATACTTTGCGAGCGAAGCGAGCAACATTTTCTACATGCCAGACTTTGCGAGCGAAGCGAGCAAGATATCCTTCATGCCAGACTTTGCGAGCGAAGCGAGCAATATTCCCTACATGCCACACGTTGCGAGCGAAGCGAGCAACTTAATGGGGGGTCCGGGGGGCTTGCCCCCCGGCTGGACGTGGAGGCGAGCGTAGCGAGCCGGAGCGGCTAGTTACTTATAAAAATAGAATTAATCTTTGAGTGTTGATATGAAGAGTTTTTTTTTCTCTAAATCCCCCCCCAAAAAAATTGGTATTAACATTTTGGGAAATTTTGAAAATTTGGCTTCATTTCAACTTGTTTAATTGTCTCATGAAAAACTTAATCCCTTTGCTATTTTTCGATCAGATTGAAAACAAAGGATATAGTCTACCTAAACGCAGCTGCCCAGGTGCAACGAGCCCTTGAGTTGTTGCCTGAAATTAGTTTAAAGGGGTTCGAATCAAAATCGGAATTTTTGTTTTTTCTGCGGGGTTTTCCAGACATTTTTGTGTATAACTTCATTAAATTCAAACAGTGGTAAGCTCCGTTCTCAGTGTGCGCTCTGCCAGTTCGGAACGGTTCTGGGCATGCGCATTCGAGTTAATGTCGTTCGCAGTGCCAGAACGTACAGTTCCGGAACGCCGAGTTCGGTGTTCGCAGTGTTTTGCGAACCCAGTTCCGAACGGTTCTTACAGTCCCCGTTTTTTTTTCGGAACCTGTCAGAACTCGAACGCAAGAACGTAAACGCATGCGCATTTCATAATTTTTCCGAACTCGTGGAGTGAACAATCGCTTTCTTCGGCTTTGGTTGCCGCGTGTTCCTTGTAGGTAATTTTCCCTGTAAAATTTCGATTCGTTCTGTTGTTCGCTGTTCTTAATTTGAATTTCTTCATCGAAATGTAAAATAGTAGCTCGTCAAGTTCAGAAAACGATAGTTTCGACGATGGTGGTTTGTTGACCGATGAGGACGAGATTGTAGTTGGATCTCGTCTACATCCACGAAACTCGAATTTTTTCGACGAAATTGTGCCAAGATTCGACGACGAAGAACTAGGTACCTTACAAACAAAAAACAGGTTATTCCACTTCCAGGTTCTGAAATCGTTCGCAGTGCAGAACGAGTTTCCACAAGTTCCGGAACATCCCGGGATTTCCCGTACCAGTTCTGATGATTTCGAGAACTGTCAGAACGCGCACTGAGAACGAAGCTATATATATGTGCCTGGTACATGGATTTCAAGTCCAAGTATCAGGAGACCAATAGTGTCTTCCACGGTTACTTGACAAGAAATCAAGTCTCGTTATCAGAATTGCTTCCTTTCTGTTTTTTCATGTGAGTTGTTATATCTTATACCTGAAGATGGAATAAATTATTCCGAGAAGTGATTAAGTGATTAGTGATTAAAAAGTTACAGTGATAATCTAAAAGTTGCCTTTTATAAGTATATTATAAAACCTGGATCAATAAAGATGGATTATCACTGAAGATCAGAAGCTACTCTCAATGAGTTGACGAATAAATGAAAATATAAATCCGTGTAACGTATACGAGGAAGCTATGTAACTCACCCAACTTGGCAGACGGTTTCAGACATCTACAGAATACTGAATAAACGAGATGCTAACTCAGATGGAACCGGGGGCCCCGTTGCCTTGCAGTTTAATGTCACGGTAACGGTGGTTGGGTAACGCGATATTTTCCCTCAGCTCTCTTGTTGTCTACTGGTTGTCAAATCAATTTCTTCATTTCGACATGTAACACCAATTTTCAATACTAAATTAGAATTTCATGTTATTTTCAGTATAAATACGATTTAATTTATCATTTTTAATTTTCAATTCGTAGACAGGGCGTGGATTTAACGCAAAGATAGTAAGCCCAAAGTGGGAAACATACCTAGGTAATAGGTGGGTCACGAATAGAGGTGTGCCGATTTTCTCGGATCGGGAATGTGGAACATCTTCCTGCGGGACTGCTCCGGAACTGTTTCAGGGCGTTCAAGATAACGTTGCCGATACAGTCACGATATTGGGCATGTTAGTTGTCACCAAAAACTCTCTTAGTCACTGTAGTTCTGCGTTTCAGCTTCCCGATTCCATGTCACCAAAGAGTTCTCGATCCTCAGTGTTCCCGATCCGGTTTGGGTTTTATCTCCTTCTCGATTTTGTCGTTATCATCTGAACCAGCCGTTCTCAAAAAAAAAAAAAAAAAAAAAAAAAGTTCTGGGATTTCTGGTCCCCATTGTGTTTTTGCTTCCTCGGTATGTCAGGATGACCCTCCTAAATTTTTAGCAAAAAATATTAATCCTAACCACTTTACCTGGGTCGATTTTTGCCAGTTATCGACCAATATCGTAAACCAACCTCTAAATTGGTGCCGACGTGATGATTTGAAGGACGGATTTAAATTTTTTGGGTCAATTTATGGGTTTTTGCATGCGCTGAACACGATGGACTTATTAATTTTATGCTCCGTCCACTGGTTTATCCGGTAAACTGGCAGAGGGCACTGCTTGAAGATAAGTAAAAATCGAAAATTTCACCGAAAATGCTGTTGCCTGGTTAAGAATTGTACTAGAAACATGCTATTATGGTCGGATAATATGCTTTGGCATGTTCTGAATATGATCCCGTTTTTTACTATACTTTTCCGCCGATGATTTCTTCGTTTATATCGGCCATAAACCTCAAATTAACTGGTACTCGGTACAAAGCCGTTGGTAATTTGGCAAGGACTTGAACCGGCATTGTACTTATTCGCCAAATATAGCGGCAAAATGGAGAAAATAGCTAAAATTTTCCCATTTTTCTGTAAAATTCCTTAGTTTCCATCGGTTTTCCCGGGTCAAATTCATAGTTCTGAATTGTCTGAAGTGTGATTGGATCGTTAAATAAAAAATATGTAATATAATTGAAAATAATGTAATATCATTTCAGTTTCACTTGCTTGAGTTGAGGGACAATCTGTAATTTGGTCGATAAGCTGAAAGAGTCCATGATTGTAACATAAAACATAACATTTTAACGAGAATAACATACAATAAAAATATACAAAAATAATAATTAACCTCGATAAAATATTGAAAGAAAAAAAAAATTTCATACAGTCTGCAAAGTTTCAACTATATCGCGTTTATTGCAAGTTTTAGAAAATTTTTCGTTGTGTTGTTGTACAGATATCAATAAGGCTTGAAAGTCAGGCTGACTATCATCCAATCACAGTTCAGACAATTCAGAACTATGAATTTGACCCCGAAAACTGATTGGCATGTTCTGAACATGATCCCGTTTTTTACTACCCAGGTAAAGTGGTTAGGATTAATATTTTTTGGTAAAAATTTAGGAGGGTCATCCTGACATACCGAGGAAGCAAAAACACAATGGGGACCAGAAATCCCAGAACTTTTTTTTTTTTTTTGAACCACCCTACTGCCCACACCTCTTCTGTGAATAGAACACCACTAATTCAGAAAGAGAACCGAGGTGGTGGAGATGAGTTCACGAACTTTCCAGTGATTAAACTGAACCGCTGGAACGCGTCGGCATTCCTGACTATATTCCTCACCTTCCGTCCTCAAACTCCCAATCACACATTCGATTCGCGATTCCAAATAAGTATGCGAGCCTAGCGGCAGGGAAATGAACTAAATTAGATCCTGACTCTGACTCTCGTGTCATTGAAAATCGTATCTGTACCTAATATTCTTTGAGTCTTCGTTGTCTCTCGTTTCATTTTCTTTAGTTTTTCTGCGATGGAAAAACAGTCTGGGTGCTTGAAGCATTATAAAAGCATAGCGGCTAGTAACGGATATGGAGGAGATCTCGTTGATAACATAATGAAGGGTCACGGGAAAAAACGATCAGAGTCAATTTTTGGTCCAAAATGAGATATTGGTGCCATCTTGCATGTCTTGGAGAAACGAATCGAAGCATGTATCGCTTCGGGAAAGATTGATAAAGGTTATCGTCAAAATAGAGGGAAAGATTTTTGGAGTGGCAAAACAACGATCACAGTCCATGCGTTGACGGCTAAAAAGGATCAGAGTCCTAAAAACCCTCAATCGTTGATGAAGTTTAACGTGAAAGAAAGATCAAGGTCCAGTAGTTTTCTTGAAAAAATCAGTATCTCTCATTCTCTTCACATTTTGTAAAACGTTTTGATTTTGGTTTCTTCATTAAAATGTGTTTTTTCAATGAAATGACTATTTGGAGTTGAGAATTATGTACCCTAAACCCAAAATATTACACTTGAACGTTTAAAATTTGAATTTTGCAGATTTGTGAAGAAGTGACTCTGATCGTTATTTCCCGCGACCCTTCATATGGAAAAAGAGTGGTTCTTAGGAAAAAGAGTAGAGAAATGTTAAACTTTGAAACGTATGTACTCTGAACTTGGTATTAGAACCTCTTGAAACTCATACGGTGGATACAGCTTTCGTACTAGTACGCAACCACGAGAGACATTTTATGTCTTTGCGCCCCCTTTCCCCTTCCTATAAAACCCCTTATTGTATTCTAGAGCCACTCAGCTGATCTGGGATCGGTCAGTTGTGTTCAGACGTCCCTCAAGGGCCCACATACCAAATCTCAGAATCGTGGGATCATTAGGGAAAAAACTGGATTCAAGATCCACTCAGCTGATCTGGGATCGGTCAGTTGTGTTCAGAAGTCCCTCAAGGGCCCACATACCAAATCTCAGAATCGTGGGATCATTAAAGAAAAAACTGGATTCTAGAGCCACTCAGCTGATCTGGGATCGGTCAGTTGTGTTCAGAAGTCCCTCAAGGGCCCACATACCAAATCTCAGAATCGTGGGATCATTAGGGAAAAAACTGGATTCTAGAGGCACTCAGCTGATCTGGGATCGGTCAGTTGTGTTCAGAAGTCCCTCAAGGGGCTACATACCAAATCTCAGAATCGTGGGATCATTAGGGAAAAAACTGGATTCAAGATCCACTCAGCTGATCTGGGAGCGGTCAGTTGTGTTCAGAAGTCCCTCAAAGGCCCACATACCAAATCTCAGAATCGTGGGATCATTAGGGAAAAAACTGGATTCTAGAGCCACTCAGCTGATCTGGGAGCGGTCAGTTGTGTTCAGAAGTCCCTCAAAGGCCCACATACCAAATCTCAGAATCGTGGGATCATTAAAGAAAAAACTGGATTCTAGAGCCACTCAGCTGATCTGGGATCGGTCAGTTGTGTTCAGAAGTCCCTCAAGGGCCCACATACCAAATCTCAGAATCGTGGGATCATTAGGGAAAAAACTGGATTCTAGAGCCACTCAGCTGATCTGGGATCGGTCAGTTGTGTTCAGACGTCCCTCAAGGGCCTACATACCAAATCTCAGAATCGTGGGATCATTAGGGAAAAAACTGGATTCTAGAGCCACTCAGCTGATCTGGGATCGGTCAGTTGTGTTCAGAAGTCCCTCAAGGCCCACATACCAAATCTCTGAATCGTGGGATCATTAAAGAAAAAACTGGATTCTAGAGCCACTCAGCTGATCTGGGATCGGTCAGTTTTGTTCAGAAGTCCCTCAAGGGCCCACATACCAAATCTCAGAATCGTGGGATCATTAAAGAAAAAACTGGATTCTAGAGCCACTCAGCTGATCTGGGATCGGTCAGTTGTGTTCAGAAGTCCCTCAAGGGCCTACATACCAAATCTCAGAATCGTGGGATCATTAAAGAAAAAACTGGATTCTAGAGCCACTCAGCTGATCTGGGATCGGTCAGGTGTGTTCAAAAGTCCTTCAAGGGCCCACACACCCCAAATCTCAGAATCGTGGGATCATTAGGGAAAAAACTGGATTCTAGAGGCACTCAGCTGATCTGGGATCGGTCAGTTGTGTTCAGACGTCCCTCAAGGGCCTACATACCGAATCTCAGAATCGTGGGATCATTAGGGAAAAAACTGGATTCTAGATCCACTCAGCTGATCTGGGAGCGGTCAGTTGTGTTCAGAAGTCCCTCAAGGGCCCACATACCAAATCTCAGAATCGTGGGATCATTAGGGAAAAAACTGGATTCTAGAGGCACTCAGCTGATCTGGGATCGATAAGTTGTGTTCAGAAGTCCCTCAAGGGGCTACATACCAAATCTCAGAATCGTGGGATCATTAGGGAAAAAACTGGATTCAAGATCCACTCAGCTGATCTGGGAGCGGTCAGTTGTGTTCAGAAGTCCCTCAAAGGCCCACATACCAAATCTCAGAATCGTAGGATCATTAAAGAAAAAACTGGATTCTAGAGCCACTCAGCTGATCTGGGATCGGTCAGTTGTGTTCAGAAGTCCCTCAAGGGCCCACATACCAAATCTCAGAATCGTGGGATCATTAGGGAAAAAACTGGATTCTAGAGCCACTCAGCTGATCTGGGATCGGTCAGTTGTGTTCAGAAGTCCCTCAAGGGCCCACATACCAAATCTCAGAATCGTGGGATCATTAGGGAAAAAAACTGGATTCTAGAGCCACTCAGCTGATCTGGGATCGGTCAGTTGTGTTCAGAAGTCCCTCAAGGGCCCACATACCAAATCTCAGAATCGTGGGATCATTAGGGAAAAAACTGGATTCTAGAGCCACTCAGCTGATCTGGGATCGGTCAGTTGTGTTCAGAAGTCCCTCAAGGGCCTACATACCAAATCTCAGAATCGTGGGATCATTAGGGAAAAAAACTGGATTCTAGATCCACTCAGCTGATCTGGGATCGGTCAGTTGTGTTCAGAAGTCCCTCAAGGGCCCACATACCAAATCTCAGAATCGTGGGATCATTAAAGAAAAAACTGGATTCTAGAGCCACTCAGCTGATCTGGGATCGGTCAGTTGTGTTCAGAAGTCCCTCAAGGGCCCACATACCAAATCTCAGAATCGTGGGATCATTAGGGAAAAACTGGATTCTAGAGCCACTCAGCTGATCTGGGATCGGTCAGTTGTGTTCAGAAGTCCCTCAAGGGCCTACATACCAAATCTCAGAATCGTGGGATCATTAGGGAAAAAACTGGATTCAAGATCCACTCAGCTGATCTGGGATCGGTCAGTTGTGTTCAGAAGTCCCTCAAGGGCCCACATACCAAATCTCAGAATCGTGGGATCATTAAAGAAAAAAACTGGATTCTAGAGCCACTCAGCTGATCTGGGATCGTCAGTTGTGTTCAGAAGTCCCTCAAGGGCCCACATACAAAATCTCAGAATCGTGGGATCATTAGGGAAAAAACTGGATTCTACAGCCACTCAGCTGATCTGGGATCGGTCAGTTGTGTTCAGAAGTCCCTCAAGGGCCCGCATACAAAATCTCAGAATCGTGGGATCATTAGGGAAAAAACTGGATTCTAGAGCCACTCAGCTGATCTGGGATCGGTCAGTTGTGTTCAGAAGTCCCTCAAGGGCCCACATACCAAATCTCAGAATCGTGGGATCATTAGGGAATCTCCGCGTAACGCTCTCCGCGTGTGACGATTTTTCATTTATGTGCCATAGTAAAGACATAAAATGTCAAAAACATGAATATGATTTAGCCTAGAACGTTAAGCATGTGCATTATTGAATTTTCCTGTCTTATTATTATGAGTGTGTATTTTACCAAGTCGCTAGCGGACATCACTCCCTAGCAATGGATGTTTATCGGTATCCCGCTACTTTCGTTCCAATCTCATGTAACGTTTTTTCGGCAGTTAGGTCCCGGCTAAAACATATTCATGCTGAACTATATCATTTTACTGAAAGTCGCTCTCCGCGTGACGCTTTTTCATTTATGTGCCGTAGTAAAGACATAAAATGTCAACTTTGAAAATACAGTGATATACGCCCCAATTAGAAATCGTTTTTGGTTAGTTGGTTTGAATGCATTTGAAGTGGAATATATTCTTGATATCTCGCGAAATCGTTACATTAATTTATAGTGTGAGGATGTTCATTAATTAATAAACTTAGTGGAACAATTAGGTAGGCACCTACATAAACGTTGGTCATCCTCTACTTCTTCTAAGAAATCACACATACGCTGAACATTTCAAGTTCTCATTCGGTGAGATTACGAGGGCAATTTCGTAGCAGGAAAATCGTTCGCCACTTTTTGGAATGCTCTCATTTTATCACAACATCTCATGATCCCTTCATGAAGCCTTTGTAGTGTCAAGGAAAGCTGATTTATTGTCCTAAATTATAAAATACGAGTAGCTGTACTAGACGATTGCGATTATTAGGTCTTTACTAATCAGCTGAGTGAGCTAAACTCTTCTGTTCATCCAAGGAAGTTGAGATTTGACATGGAGACGGAGACTCCCTGGGACATTAGGAATCGATTGAAGATTGGCTCATTTTTACTCAGCTGCGTGAGTTGAATTGTCTCCTGTTAGGCCCTCTACACACGAAGATACTAGTTAGTAACGCAACCAGTTGGTAACTCGAGTTCCTAACCAGTTACAGACTGATTGGTGACTTGGCTCCACACACGAGGCTACTCATCACAAACCGAAATCTCTGATGTTCAGTAGGATCATGGACATCGTGGGAGATACGTCGGATAGTTCAAGTGGTGACGAAACCATAATATTGTACAATTATATAAGAAGGAGGAGAAGAAGAAAAATCAGAAGTTGTTGGATACACCCATACCTTGAGAAGAATTTTCAAAATAGGTTGTTTGTCGCTTCAAAAGAGATAAACTTATCTGATGCGATAATTGAAGAACTGAACGGATAATTGAAGAAAAACGATTTCAATAATTAGAAAACAGGAGTGCAGCTTTGGATATTTGAGTTAAAATTCACCTTAACCTTGAACAATGCTAATCTACTTTTGTACTTGAACATACCTGTCAATTTTACGACGTTACCGACTTCTGCCCACGCACTCTCCGTTTCTTGTTTCCTTGAATATCCAGGAAGGTTGAAATTGTATAAAATCGGATGTTTTTCGACTTCTCCCACTAACAACAGGTTTTCTTGGTCACCCATGGCTCGAGTCTAGTAACTGGAATCACAGGTGACTGGACATGCGAGTCAACAAGGAACTAGTTAGTAACTGGTTTCTAACCAGTTGCGCCGTGTGCGGTTCCCCATTGAATTACATAGGAAGTGACTCAAAGTGAACTGGTTAGTGCGTCACTAACCAGTTACTAACTGGTAGCTTCGGAACGGCCTTAGTCCT
Source organism: Adelphocoris suturalis (assembly GCA_030762985.1). Classification (NCBI taxonomy): domain Eukaryota; kingdom Metazoa; phylum Arthropoda; class Insecta; order Hemiptera; family Miridae; genus Adelphocoris; species Adelphocoris suturalis. Next base: position 12,479,240 of record CM061042.1, on the reverse strand, counting down.
AAGAAATTGAGATTTGATAGGGAGACTCTCTCGGATACTAGAAGGCGATTGCAATTATTCGCTCTTTCTCAGTCAGCTGTGAGCAAATTTCTCTCCTGTTACCTGTAAAATGTTCGGAGACTCCCTGGGTCATTAGGAGACGATTGAAATGAATTGCTCATTCCTAATCAGCTGAGGGCCACTTTCACCAACAACTTATAAATCCGAGATTGGCCAAACTCGATTAAATATAATCTCGAGGATCAAACCTTGGCGTCTTTCACCAACCCAAAATTCGTTTAAACCAAGATTGGAATAATCGAGTTTCCCTAACGGAGATTCCGGAAACTGTCCAATGAAAAATTGGACAATTTGAAACGACAGTTAGAAAACCCGCCATGTGTCCGACATATCAAGACAATAAAGCAGTGAATCACAACCACGACCCGTTTTTTACCCGCGCCGTTTTTATCTAGTTACCTAGTTACTATCTACTCGCAACTTTTCGTTGACTTCCAACAAAGAAAGTGTGACACATCATTTGACGGAAGCAGGACGGTTGATCACCTTATTTAAATGTACATAAGTTATTTTATGTGGTATAGGTAGGTAGGTACATACTGTACAAGGGATAGCAATTCAACATCGTATTATAACGTGCAATCATCATCGATTATACTTTATTTTCCTACCATCCTACATCAATTTCGTATTATAATTCATCGATTTGATGGTATAAAAGCCTTTTTCCAACTTATACCTGTTCGAAGGGAACTCCAGGTGAGTGTCGATAAGCTCGAGGACTTTCAAAACTGTCGGTTTTGGGAGCCGGAATCTCCGCCGAAATTCGACGTCGTCCAACCCGCCGTCGGATCGTCCTTGGGCGTTTGCAGGACATCGTTCTCATCCGAGGAATCAAATTAATCCGAGCGATAAATCGCGTGAATTCATCATCAAAAACTTGAATAACAATAAACTATATATAAACTATAATAATAAACTGTGAACCAAACTGTAGAGGTATGAGGAATCAGCTGTTGGTGCGCGGCCATTTTGCTCGATATCATTTTTATCACTAATCTGAGATTGGCAAGAGTTAACTGGCCGAGATTGGGAGATTAACCTCAAGCCACCTCGTTAGGAGTTTAAACTCGTAAAGTGGTCTGGTGAAAGACGATTAGCTGGAATCTCGATTATTTGTTAATCTTTTCTAACTTAAACTCGTTTATGTTGTTGGTGAAAGTGGCCCATAGGAAGTGACTCAAAGTGAACTGGTTAGTAATTCGCGTCACTAACCAGTTACTAACTGGTAGCTTCGTGTGTAGACGGCCTTAGTCCTAAGAAATTGAGATTTGATAGGGAGACTCTCTCGGATACTAGAAGGCGATTGCAATTATTCGCTCTTTCTCAGTCAGCTGAGTGAGCAAATTTCTCTCCTGTTACCTGTAAAATGTTGAAACTTGATATGGAGACTCTCTGGGACACTAAGAGACGCTTATATTGCTCGAGTCTTATCTGATCAGCTGAATTAGCTAATTGAATTGAGACACAGAACACTCATTTCACAAGGGGAAAAATAAAGCATATCCATGTACTGATTTATCTGCATGTAGTGTAGATTTTCCTTTTGGTAGGTGATATCGTCCAGTTACACAGGGTGATTCCCTCGCAAATGCAAAAAAAAATTTGGGTGAAACTACATCAAAAATGGAGTAAAATGCCGCCAACCGCATATTTTTATCTCAATCCGTACTCGAGATATGACTTTTTAAAGGTTTTTTCAGGAATACCGTGTTTTTTCATTTTATACTCGGATTTCTCCACTTTGCCTCATTTAATTTTAACTTTCAACCTCATTTTCGGTATCAGCATTAAATTTCCTATAAGAATAGTGTACTTGGGTTCTTAAAAAGTACCATCCAAAGACCCTCACATCAGCTCAAACATAGACGATTTTGAAAAAATAATATTTCTGAAAATCTTTAAAACTTTACTACTCTTTTAAAAAGAATCCTGGAAGCTGGCAAATCTCATGAAAACTGCTTCATCTAGTATGTTTTCCAAAGGTATTATCAATTTTACTTTTATTTTGTTATTTAGGGGAGAAAATAATGTTTTAATGTTAAAAAATGTGGGTTTTTCAATGAAATTGTTGGTTTTCTCGAAAGATGACCCTCCATGAACCAACGAGTATGGGGTCGGTTTCTATGTATTTTTTCTCGCTGGATTGAATGGAAACTCTTGCAGATCTCTCAACTACGTTATAATCGAGTTTTACACTTTAATTAACTAGTTTTAACCCCATAACACACACATACATTTAATCGTAACAAACTAAACATTTGCGATTTTAAGTGTAAAACTCGGTTATAACGGAGTTGGAGAGATCTACAAATGTTACCACTCGATACAGCGTGAAAAAATACATAGAAACCGACCCCATACTCGTAGGTTCATGGAGGGTCATCTTTCGAGAAAACCAACGATTTCATTGAAAAACCCATATTTTTTAACATTAAAACATCAATTACAACAAAATAAAAGTAAACTTGATTGTACCGTTGGAAAGAGTATTAGACGAAGCAGTTTTCATGAGATTTGCCAGTTTCCAGGATTCTTTTTAAAAGAGTAGTAAAGTTTTAAAGATTTTCAGAAATATTCTTTTTTCAAAATCGTCAATGTTTGAGCTGATGTGAGGGCCTTTGGATGGTACTTTTTAAGAACCCAAGTACGCTATTCTTATAGTAAATTTAATGCTGATTCCGAAAATGTGGTCAAAAGTTAAAATTGAATGAAGTAAAGTGGAGAAATTTGAGTTTAAAAGGAAAAAACACGGTTTTCCTGAAAAAACCTTTAAAAAATCATATCTCGAGAACGGATTGAGATAAAAATATGCAGTTGGCGGCATTTTACTCCATTTTTGATGTAGTTTTACCCAATTTTTTTTTTTTTTTTTTTTTGCATTTGCGAGAGACTCACCCTGTATACGGGTTTTTTATAATAATTCATAGATATGATCCCAAAGAATAGAAAGAATCCACCCAGGTAGCTGTGATTTCATAGGTGTGCTCCTCTCCTCCCTAAGGGCTAGAACTTTAACAGGGGAAAAAATCAACATGGGATGAATTGCAACAGGTGAAACATAGTAAAAATGACCTAATAAACTATGACGATCGTATCAGCTGATATAATTCCAAAGGAATTCGGATTATTATAACTTTTGTCACCTATAAATGGAGCTGTGAAGCGTAGGTAGGTGATTTATTTTATATCATTCATTTTCAATTGGTGGGCCAGTTGTGTTAAATTCTAAAGACTAGTAAAAATGTAGGTGTTTTTAATTTGATTTCTTTTCAGTAGGCGTCTTTGCCTCTGCAGATATATTTTGATAATGAATAATAGACTTCGCCTAATTAAAGGGCTTTCTAATACATAAATAATAAATCCTTTTGTAATAATTTGCAGTTTTTGTTTATTTTTTTCCATAAATACCTAACTACTTTGTCCCACAAAGTTCAGTCGGTTTCACTATCCCGTTCATCCACCTTTTCTCAGATTCAGCGAACAGCCTCTCGATGACGAAGGTGTGCTTATGAGTTTTTACTGAGAATCGCGTATAACATACGTTTGACCCTTCGAGTGAGGAATAAATAGCTAGATTCACAAGAGTTGACTTCCTGACTGCTGGCTGACGACCAAACATATACGTATTGTATATATGCGAGTATAATACGACCAGACCTACATAAATATACGTAGTGTACTACTTTGTACGATTAAAGCGTGCGTATAAAACTATGCATTTCTATTTCTTCCGCCATTGTTTCCGAGGTTTTTTTCCAGTACCTCTCAGAACCAACCATGGTTCTCATCCTATTCCGTTCACAACGCCTTTCTGAGAACCGCGTTCAGAATGGTCTGTTCGAACAATCCTTAAATGATAGCAAAGAAGGTTATACGTCCTAGCAAGGTTACCCTCGTTTCGGAGCAAGAAGGCTACTGTGGTCACTGGGGACGAATCCTAGATTCACCATTATAACCTTGAATCAAAGAGAGCGTCAATGGAATTCCAACTACTTTCATCATCTGGCATTTTTTTCTCAACGGAATCAAAAGCGGGTTGAACTATAAGAAAAATGTGTGTCTCAAAATGGAGATTATGTTGAAAAATGAGTTCATATTCATTGTTATGATTAGGGTTCGGAAACATATGCAAATAAAATGGCCCATATATGCATCGAGAAGTGCCGATATATGCAAATTGGCCTAAATTTGCCTACATAAATATATATATGCAGGCATATATGCATAAATATATGCAGACCCCCTTCCAAAGTTGAAAAATAATTATTTTAGAACGGGAGCTTAAAATGTTGGGTAAACGGATGAAATTAACACAACCAAATCTAAGTGCCAACATTAATTATTATTAAACTTTACAAATATGTGTTGCTCAAGGTTTTCAACATTGAACCTACGCCTATTATCGGATAGTAAACATAGAACATAGAAAACATTACAACATAAAAAAAGACGTTAACATACAAAAAGTGCGTTCAACGTCACATGAGGTAAAAAAATTCAATGCTGCAAGTTCTCCGGCCAACGACCAAGGCCAATGACCTCTTTCTTGCCAGAACCTGTCAAGTCTCAAACCTATTTCTAGATGCAGTTTTTTCGCAAAAAATTGAACCGTTGGAATTAATTGCGAGATATATGCTCGCACATGCAAATTTTCGTGATATATGCACATTTTCAAAAAAACGGCCAATATATGCAATACACGCAAATTTAAATTTGAAATTTTGAACTCTAATCAGTGGGAAAAGGTTTAAAAGATTAAAGTAAGAAGATACCAAACATACGTTCAACGATCTGCTCATCCTCATCCTCACACCCGGTATGATTGATGATGATATTCGATTTTGGTAGGAAAGAACGGATTTTTTAGTCTATATTCTAAGAAGATATAATGGGAAGAAGTAAAATCTGAGGAGAAATATACATATTAACAACAGTACTTGAGATAATTGGCGGGTATTTGGGAGCAGGTATTCAACAATACTCCTACTTAGTTAACATATTGTTGGGATTGTAAAGCAACCAATATCAATTGCATTTGGCTCTTTTTCTAATCTTGACTTCAACATTCATTTTATTGATCATTGATCCTTGACATTATTTTATTGACATATGCAAAATTCCGAACCCTAGTTATGAATAGGTATATTTCTGTGAAGTATTGCATTGGTGTTTTTAATTTATCCCGATTTTGAAAGCTGTGAAAAAATAAGAGGCGTTATTTTTCAACCCAGCAAACAGATGAAAACACAAAACTAGTAGAAGATGTAGTGTACTGGTGTTTAGTGGGGGAGATTGAATGTGTGTATCTTCCTGAATGTGATTTATGTATTAACATCACTATTGTATACCCCAATATGAATTTGATGTTTCCTTTGCAGACAACTGCGGGATGGGACAGTTCAAGAAAACCAACTGGTCAACGGAAGCCGCCTCACACTGTTACCAAGCGTAGAAACCGGCTTGCTGGCGCAGCGACCCGAACAGAGCGTCATGCAAGCCCTCGAAAGCCTAAACGACTCACAAGTACGTTATTATCATCTACTTAAACCCTATTTACATGAGTAAGGTAACTGGTAGTGTCCTTTCCACTGTAGGTACTGTCCACATCTTCCGCCTACTCAACTTGGGTTGTCTACTAGTCTGTACAATTGTACAATTTCTGGTGATGGGGGAAAAATTAATATAAAAAAGGAAGTAGGTACTTCCCACGGAAAAGGAAGTAGGCAGAAGCCCCACGGTGTACGTTGTATGAACTTTATAGATCTAGATGTTAGGTATTAGAGATTTTTTGGCGACTTCAACTTAACGTCACCCGTCACCATAATCTTGAGCGAGCAAATGAAGATGCTAACCCAAATGGAACCGGGAGAACGGTTTTGCCTTAATTTTGATGTCACGTTAACGATGGTTGGGCAACGCGATATTTTCCCCCTGCTGCCTTGTGTTGTCCACTGGTTGACTAATCAATTTCTTCATTTCGGTATGAAACGCCGATTTTCAATCCTGAATTCGAATTTCATGTTAGTTTCTAATTTCATTGTTGGTTTTAAATTCGTAAACAGGGCATGGATGGGGGGTGGATTCGTGGGGCATGGTTGGGGCATTGGATTCGTAAGCCTCAAGTGTGGAACACCGCTGTTTAGTTGCATTTTCAGGTCATCAGTCGTTACGAACTTCATGTTTTTTTGTTTTGTTTTCCGTTGGGTATGGACAACAAGTATGAATAAGTATTTATCTCTATGACAATGAACCAGGATTTTACCTGACACAATCATAGGGTGAATTTGTCTATTACCCTATAATTAATTTGAGGGTTATGGCCGTTAAACGAAGCAATCATTGGCGGAAAAGTATAGTAAAAAACGGAATCATGTTCAGAACATGCCAAAGCATTTTGTCCGACCATAATAGCATGTTTCTAGTACAATTCTTAACCAGGGGACAGCATTTTCGGTGAAATTTTCGATTTTTACTTATCTTCAAGCAGCGCCCTCTGCCAGTTTAGTGGATAACTAGTGGACGGAGCGTAAAATAAATAAGTTCGTGTTTAGCGCATGCGAAAACCCATAAAGTGACCTAAAAAAATTGAAATCCGTCCGTCAAATCATCACCTCGGCACCAATTTAGAGGTTGGTTTACGATAGCGGTCGATAATTAGCCAAAATCGACCCAGGTAAAGTGATTAGGATTAATATTTTTTGCTAAAAATTTAGGAGTGTCATCCTGACATACCGAGGAAAAAAAAAAAAAAAAAAAAAATTTTTTTTAACCACCCTATCGTTGTGCTTGGGTCATAATCTAACGCCAAAAAATGTTGAAACCGATACATTCTCAATTCATGCGCCGTTTTTGGAGATGCACCGCTTTGATTTTGAGGTTTGAATTTTTGGTTTTCTGGTACTTCAAAGTATCGTTTTTCATCATGGGTTTTCGTCGGCACCGCAGCCGAACTTTTGCCTAGTTCCTGACCGCTGTGGGAGGCAGGCAGCACTTCACACAATGTTCACGAGAAAATAACTGAGAGATCATGCAAACTAAGAACAATGCTGTGAAGAAATAGTTTCTTAAAACTCAGGTTTGTCATTTAAAATATGTGAAATAATAAGGAAACAAGGCTCTAATCGACCAAATAGAGCCTGTGCGCGAAAGAACTGAATTTTTCGATCGAGTTGAAGGATAGACAGCGGAGGCGGACTTCAGGTGGCGCATTCGGTTTCTACGCGAGTTTGAGGGGTGTTCAAAAACCTACCCGCTACATCAACAGGGTCATTCCATGTCAAATCAACACACTTTAAATTTAAATTTTACCTCACCATTTTAGATTTTGCTCAAATTTGGTATACTCATAGTAGGTGTTGAGACTAAGAAAAATACCAAATTTTAAATTTTTATCTCAAACCGTTTCTTAAATATGGCTATGTAAAACTTACAAAATCTCGCCAAAAAACCATGAACGGATTTTATACTATTCGCTCTAGGAACTGTCCTAATTGAGCTAGAGAGCTGGGAGAGGTATCATTTTGCAGCTTTTTTTTATGCTCTTTCCAGTGATATACAACAGGACATAGGTTCTAATAACAAAATTTTTGTCAAAATACAAATTAAAATTTTGATTTAATTTTTTTCCAAAAAGTACATAATTTAAAATTTTCAAAATATTCCTATAAATACTTAGTACTGTTGTAAACAATGTGACAAAATATAAATATGGGATGATGATGGGTTCATTGTTTAAAAAAAATATTCCTGACACTAGTTTTCCACTAATAGCCCGGTTTTGACTAAATAATAAACATATTACTTACTTTTACCAAAGAGGTGAGCTATTTAATTAAATATATAAAGGAATACTATGTATAAAGGTAAAAAAATATCAGAAATATTAATTCAAAATACTATCTTGTTAAAACAAAGCCAATAACCATAGATATACTCCAATAAAAATGAAGTTATTTAGATTGTTTACTTTGATTTTATACAATTTAAACCAAGTTAAACAAAGCCTATTAATTAGTAAAACAATAATCTTGAACATTTCTATAAAAATAAATTTGAAAAAGGTATGAAAATAGTCTACTTAAATAGTTATGTAATGATTCTGGTACAAACAGATTAATCAAAATTTACATAATATTGTACATATTTATGATGATGATGTAGGTATTCGAGTAAATGTAACACAATTGGTGCCGTACTAACGATAATGTTTAAACAACTATCTACATTAACACTAACCTGAGGAAAAATTAAGTTTTGAGTTGACAGCAGTTTCCCTGAACATTATCTCAGTTTACGGAATTACATTTTGTAAAAGCCAGTTGGGTTTTCGCTAAGATCGCTTTCAGCTAGATTTACTTTTTTTTTTTTACTTTTTTACTCTTAGCTACATTTAGTTACCAACTCCTATACCTACTTCATCATCATAAATATGTACAATATTATGTAAATTTTGATTAATCTGTTTGTACCAGAATTATTACATAACTATTTAAGTAGACTATTTTCATACCTTTTTCAAATTTATTGTTATAGAAATGTTCAGGATTATTGCTTTACTAATTAATAGGCTTTGTTTAACTTGGTTTAAATTGTATAAAATTAAAGTTAACAACCTAAATAACTTCATTTTTATTGGAGTATATCTATGGTTATTGGTTTTGTTTTAACAAGATAGTATTTTGAATTAATATTTCTGATATTTTTTTACCTTTATACATAGCATTCCTTTATATATTTAATTAAATAGCTCACCTCTTTGGTAAAAGTAAGTAATATGTTTATTATTTAGTCAAAACCGGGCTATTAGTGGAAAACTAGTGTCAGGAATATTTTTTTTAACAATGAACCCATCATCATCCCATATTTATATTTTGTCACATAGTTTACAACTGTACTAAGTATTTATAGGAATATTTTGAAAATTGTAAATTATGTACTTTTTGGAAAAAAATTAAATAAAATTTTTATTTGTATTTTGACAAAAATTTTGTTATTAGAACCTATGTCCTGTTGCATATCACTAGAAAGAGCATAAAAAAAAGCTGCAAAATGATACCTCTCCCAGCTCTCTAGCTCAATTAGGACAGTTCCTAGAGCGAATAGTATAAAATCCGTTCATGGTTTTTTGGCGAGATTTTGTAAATTTTACATAGCCATATTTAAGAAACGGTTTGAGATAAAAATTTAAAATTTGGTATTTTTCTTAGTCTCAACACCTACTATGAGTATACCAAATTTGAGCAAAATCTAAAATGGTGAGGTAAATTGGGTGTGTTGAATTGACATGGAATGAATGACCCAACATAATTAGCTGGTAATGAGGCATGTGAAAAGAAAAACTGTTATTATTTACTTCAACAGTATTCGAGTAATTTTGAGGTGCCCAGTAGTGTTACATTTACAGGAAGGTTAGGCTGGTGTCGTGTGCCTTTAGGTCCCCAAACGGGTGACGTTAAATGAGCCATTCTAACGTACAACGTTGCTAACGTCCCCTCAAGGTCACCTACTCTTGGGTACGTAGGGTGACGTTAAGGATACGTTAGAGGTCACCAAACCCGCACAAAAATCTCGAAAGCACATAACTAGTTCAGAAGTTGTAGGTAAGAAACTGATGTTTGACGGCCAATTTTCCCATTCTAGGAACTTGGAATATTCGTCCAACAAAAATGAAAATTTAAGAAATTTTGTTTTTCTACAAGTTTTGGGTTTGTCAAAATCTTTGAAAAACTTATAGTGTGGGAGTTGCAGGGAAAAAAATTATGTAGAGTTGGCGCCAGGTTGGCGCTGGGGCGTCAAAAACTATAAGCAAATTCTGTGCATATAAAAAGCCTGCTCCCCTAATTTTCTGTCGATATAAGTCCAAATGTGCGGCCTGTATCTTATCACTAACAGACAGATAAACACACAAGTGCAGATATCAAGTCAGAGTAGACTTTACTGCGTTCAGCAATAAATTCTGATATTTCGCGAAACGCTTGATATCAGAAGAAATGATGATGTTGATTGTAGGCTTTTTTTTAATCACGCAGCTCTTGGTAAGCATCTTGTTTCCTGCATTCATGGGGATAGTGATATATAATCTTTATCCTGTGCCGGTCAAATCCAGTCTGCTGACAGCAGCAAAAGTTTATCATTTCCTTTTGGCATTGTCTTTAGCCAATGACGAGGCCAAATCACTCTATTGGTAGTTATGGGGGAAAGGGGAGGGGGCAGCTATATATATCCACTCTCCCCAATGTTTGGTTCCCCTACAAAGATATAAATTCTGATTTTTCGCAACTAATACGCTTGATCACTGAAAAAAGAAAAATGTAGGTTGAAGTCTCATTGTCCCACGTTGCTTGGTAAGCATCTTGTTTCCTGCATTCATGGAGATTGGGATAACATAATATTCATGTTGTTGTCGGTAAAATTCAGTCTGCTGACTTCTGTAGAATTTTATCATTTCCCTTGCGCATTGTCTTCAGCCAATGTCGAGGCCATCTAACTCCATTACTAGTTATAGGAACCCAAATTACAACCCTACTTTCCCCACTAAACTGTTTGGTTCCCTTAACAGCTACTAGAACGCGTTGGCGTCATCATTCGTATCTATACATTTTTCCATAAAAAAAACCCCTTACTATTTCATGAATTAAATCAGTTGTAATGGTACCTAGGAAATATTCAGCCTTCGTTACCTTCGTTAAGTTAATGAACTAATACGTTACTCCATTCTGTGTACTTGTTACCATATGAACAAATTGTTATTATAATGTTGGAATGAAATTAGATACATATAGCTAAAAGGAGAATACAGAGTGTTTTTTGACGACTCAATAATTGTTTCTATTTATTCCAAATTTCGTATTATTGAGAAATTGTGAATGGTAAGGGATGGATCCTTACATTATGGCGCAGTCGGTAGGACACGATAATGTTGAATTATCTTTCAAGAATGGACAGGAATTAGAAACAATTTCAATTATTGAAGGCTTACAGCAGCACCTTCAAGAAAGTCAAAACACAATGATGAAGCAATTGATGAACACATTATCATCTTCATTTCAAGATCTTATCAAGACATACTCTGCAACAACCCCTCAAATGCATGTAAGTCTTTTCGACGGGCAATCCGAGGATCCTAGGTTATGGATAATTTTATACGAAAAGGCATGTTCCGTGAACGGTTGGAACAAGGATGATCTCCGTATCATAAACCTGGCATCATACTTAGTTCCGGGAAGTACTGCAATGAAATGGTTTTATTCTCGACTAGAGGATCATTGTGATGACTCCTGGGATACATGGAAAGTCTCATTCATAGAAGGATTTGGGCAAAACGAAATTGAGTTAGCCATGGTTGCTAACGATTTTGTGTATGAAAGCGGCTCATTAATGGCTTATTGGTATGATAAGATTCGTTTAATTAGGTCAGCCTATGGTGAGCTTCCTCACAGGGCAATGAAAATAATGGTTTTGTTGGGATTGCCACCTCATATGCAGGAGCAGGTTGCACTGTTGGACACACCTACAGCAGAAGATCTTCGTAAAGTTATCTCAAGGCTCAGACCAATTGATGAAGAACAAGTCAAACCTTCGATCCATGTGGAAGAGCCTCTGCCCGAAATCTTCCTTCACTCATGCAATTTAAGAGGTCCTACAATTCCAGTAATACCACTAATGGTGGAGGGTGTAATGATACACTCACTTTTAGATACGGGAGCATCAGTGAATATAATGAAGCTAGATACTGCGAAAATGCTTAATCTGTCTCTTGAAACTGACAGGAACACACTTCGAGGCTTCAACAGCTCAAAGGAAGATATTCATTATTCAGCTGAAGTCAACATACAGCACGAGGGAAGACAAACCAAGGCTAAGGTATACATTTGTGACGTTATTACTTATGATTTCATTGTTAGTTATAGTACGTTGATAGCATTGGGATTTTCCTTTATAAGCAGTAACACGGATAAATCATATTGTAACAATAGTTATGCTCAAGGAATTAAATCTAAAAGTGAACTCCTTGAAGCATTTCACCCGAATACAAAGCATGTCAACTATACTATCCCTTTTAAACTACAAGAGGGAGCACCAGTAGTGAGGCAAAAACCCTATAGATTAGCCAGGGAGCGATACCTTTGGGCTCAAAAAAGAATAAGGGAACTGCTGGAAGCTGGTATTATTCGTCCCTCTACTTCTGAATATTCTTCTCCGTGTGTAATCGTTCCAAAATCTAACGGGGCCTTCAGGTTATGTCAAGACTACAGAAGCATCAATAAGTACACCGATTTGGACCCTTTCCCATTTCCGATTATTGACGACATCATTTGTAGTTTTGGAGGTTGTACTCACTTTAGTAAATTAGATCTAAAAGATGGTTTTCATCAGGTCCCACTAACTGAGGAAACAAAAAAGTACACGTCGTTTGTATTGCCATTTGGTCAATATGAATATAATTATTTGCCATTTGGTTGGAAAAATTCACCTCCAGCTTTTCAAAGATTTATGGCATCGAGCTTGGGTGACCTATTAGAGGATCCTTTCATATGGGTTTTTGTCGATGACATTCTGATAGGGGGTAGAAGTGAAAATGAATGTGCAGAAAAAACCTATCAAGTTGTTCAACGACTTCATGAAGCACATATCAAACTCAATCTCGATAAAAGTGATTTCAACCAGTCAAGTGTTGTCTTTTTAGGAAGGGTGATAGACGGAAAAACAAAAACCACAAAACAAGAATCCATAGATAAAGTTAGGAATATGAATCGGCCTAAAGATATTCACTCCCTTCGTGTACTAACTGGGCTCACAGGTCATTTCCGTGCATTTATTAAGGATTATGCAAAGATCGTCAGACCATTAGATAGATTGAAAAGCAAAGATGTTAAATTTGAATGGGACGACATGTGTGAACAGGCTTTCCAAACTTTAGTAAAGAAGATCACCTCTAACCCAATCCTTCAGCTTCGCAAATTCGCAAAAGAACAGGGTATCAAATGGATCCATTCTGCTCCTTATCACCCAGAAGGGAATGGATTGGCTGAGAGAAAAATGCGTGACATAAAACAATACTTGGCACTCTATCCAACCTTCAAAGGGGGCTGGAAGAGATGCTTGGAGGCGGCTGTTAACCACACCAATAGGTCGTACTGTTCAGCCATTGGATGTTCCCCAAGATTCAAAGCTTTAGGAGTGATAGCCAGTTTTCCAGCAGATCTTAGGTTTGGAATAAACCCGAATTCCCTCCATGAGAAAACACTGACTGCAGAGCAAGAAAAGAAATACAGGGACTCTATGAAAAAGTACTTCGACCTTCGGAATTCTTCAACAAGACCAAGTTTCACAAAAGGAGGGAAAATATTGGTGCAGTGCGGATATAAGGGACATGAAGCTATAGTGAAAGGACCATACATTCTCAAAGACATAGTGTACATGAACCATTATCCAAAAACATTGATTTATAATGATGAGAATGGATTAGAAAAGAGGGCAGCAGTAAAGAATACTCTACCCTATCATTGCAGGAGCAATGATATTCTAAAAGAAGGGGAGTGTAATGGTACCTAGGAAATATTCAGCCTTCGTTACCTTCGTTAAGTTAATGAACTAATACGTTACTCCATTCTGTGTACTTGTTACCATATGAACAAATTGTTATTATAATGTTGGAATGAAATTAGATACATATAGCTAAAAGGAGAATACAGAGTGTTTTTTGACGACTCAATAATTGTTTCTATTTATTCCAAATTTCGTATTATTGAGAAATTGTGAATGGTAAGGGATGGATCCTTACATCAGTGGTAATTCATCCTTTCTTAACAATTAATGACAACATATGACATGTACTGGAAAGTGGACTGAAGAAGGATGCCAATGTTCCAATCAATGAGGCCCGCAAAACTACCAAGGAGTGACAAAGAATATGAGAGAAGGGGACCCCAAATATAGCCATAATAATTTTTACTCAAGCTCCTTGAGAGCCCGTACGGAGGAAGTGCTCGAGCATATAAAAAAGCTAACAATCAAGGGGAAACGTTTCATTATCCCCCGCTTCCACAACACAACTAGATCTTGGAAATGGAGACACCAAACCATACAACTATAAATCTGATATGTAGCAAAAATATTGAGTTAGTCGAGCGTCATACTAAAGTTTGTTAAGTGGGGCCAACTAAATATATATAAATTATGACATTCGCATTACACTTGATCATGGAAGAAAGAAGAATGTGTACTTTGCTTGCATCGCATAGCTTGTATTGTCTGTATCTTAATACCTCACATATTCAGTTGATTTATATTGAGGCCAGGTGGGCGGTTTGCCCACAAGATTGTCCTGTGGGCCATATGTCTATCATTTCCCTTTGGCATTGTCTCAGCCAATGACAGGCCAACTTTGTCCAGTAGTTATAGGAGTACACAGAACCCGCTTTAATCTACTCTCCCCACTATACTGTTTGGTTCTCCAAACTCCTACTAGAGGGAGTTAGAGACATCACTCGTACCTTAAATTACCATAAATCTGATCTGTAGCAAGTATATTTGTTGTCATAGTAAAGGGCTCGTGACGTCACGCCTCAGCCTGCATGGAGTTGGTTTGAGTGTCCGCCATGTAGTGTCACATTAATGGTAGCAACCTTGTCATTTCTCAACAGTTTTGCTTTGCAAAAGCACATTCGTGTACGCTTCTGACGATGTTGTAGTAGTACAAAGTGGCAATCGCAACTAATGTTGAATGTTGCAGTGATACAAAATAGTTAGTAAATCTAACTGTAATAATCATGCCTAGCTGTGCGGTTGTTGGTTGTGCTCAACGATACCGATCTGTTGAACGAGTGCGATAACTCAGAGTTATTATATTTCGGCTTTTACCTTTGTCAAATAGAAGAGTAATTCATACATATGAAAAAGCGTTGAACTGTAGGATTCGTTTCAGAACGCCTCAAAACGGATGTCTGAAAAGGGATTTGCGAAAATTTTTGAGACATTGAAATAGATCCATTTTCCACGAAATTTCGCTACAACTATAATTCAGGCTCATCAATATTGGTAGTCAACTATTTCTATACGACTAGATTTGTACAGACTCACGATGGGTTTGAACAGGTAAACAGTTAAATAGGTGCCTATCTATCACAGTGAGCTAAATTTTTAGAAGTCCTCACACAAAAGAGAGGGGAGGGGGCATACCTTCTATCTGTTGAAGGCCTTCCCAGACCTGTAGCACAGCAGTGTCAAGCCCCTTCCGTTTTACTTTCTGCAGTAGCCCTTCAATTTCCTCATCAGTGGCTGTTGGCAATTGACGACGTTTCAAAGCGAGGTTTTTAGGTGAAATACTGGCGTCATTAATCAGCTCATTCCACTTCGCCCCAGCAGATCTTAAATCCGAGTCTTTGATTTTGCACATTTTGGATGAGGTTTGCGCAGGTAGTAACCAAGTATTGGTTGTGGATGTAGACGTAGTTGATCTTTTTTTTGCCGCAACGTACTCCAAATAAAAAAGAATCGCGCCAATGTGTGAACAAACTTCACCAGCACCTGCCATACAACTGCAATGTCCGGAAATCACCTCCCCATTTTTCTTCAACAAAATCCAGCACTTCAGTGGGGTCTGGTTCAAACTTTGTGAATGAATAACCTGTGGGGGAAAAAAAAAGAATAAATAAAACCTTTGATTCCTCAAATGTCTGTACTGCGGTGTAGCTCTAAGACACTGTTCAGGCAGTTTCATCAACTACTTACCTACCTACTTTTATACGTTCAAGTTACAATTATTGAGGAAGGTTTCTGTAGTTTGTACATGTTTTATTGATGAATTAAAGGATAGATTTGCAGTTGATTGGTTTAAACAAGGCAGGTTGATACACCAAGAAACAAAACTGCTTAGGTACGTCCGTACCTACCTACGATGCTCTAGTTTATCAAAAGTAAACAAAGTAGGTAGGTTGTTCTCTGCTATTCAGACGAATGAAACTGCAGTAGGTACATGAACATCATAATTAATAATAAATGGAAAGTAGGTATGCACACACTTACCTTTCCGAAGGCGAGAAGCTTCCCATCTGGCAGAGATCTTGTTGCGACTCCTTTCACATGACCGCTTGTAATGTAATTGTGGGATTCAAGAGATTTGAAATTTTTTAGTTGCTTTAAAGAATAATAGTCAGTTCTGAATACTAGAACGTGAACTCCCTAACACACATTTCAAACGGATCAGAACCGCACATGTTTATCTTACGTTCGTACCGTTTTAGGTCGTCACCTGACAATAACTTAACGTAGTTCTCATAAAACTTACCACGTTCCATACTAAAAATAATATTGAAAAATTTTGATCGGAAATATTGACTAGGAAGGGTAACACTAGGTTATTCAGTACGTCAACTTGCGTCGGTACCGTCAACCAATGGCGCATTTTCGTATAGTTTACTCGTCACCATGACAACAAGGTGAAATAACTTCGAATTTTCCTTGCCTCGATGTAAGGATGCGCTAGTGTCCAAGTCTCCAGAATATCACCCATAGGAGCACACAGAACCCGCTTTAATCTATTCTCCCCACTATACTGTTTGGTTCCCCAAACTCCTACTAGAGGGAGTTAGAGTCATCACTCGTACCTTACATTACCTTGAATCTGATAATGCAGCAAGTATATTTGTTGTCATAGTAAAGGGTCTAGAGTATACTAGAGGTATAAAGTCTGATATCTCACTATGCTTGATCACAAAAGAAAGAAGAATACGTGCTTTGCTTGCATCGCGTAGCTTGTTAAACGTCTTGTATCTGTCTGTATCCTGATACCAGTCATATTCAGTAATTTATATAGAGGCCGAGTGGGTGGTTTGCCCCCAAGATTGTCCTGTGGGCCATATCTGTCTATCATTTCCCTTTAGCATTGTCTCAGCCAATGACAGGCCAAACTCACTCTTGTAGTTTTAGGAGCTCACTGATCGAGCTTTAATCTACACTCCCCACTATACTGTTTGGTGCCCCAAATTCCTACTAGAGGGAGTTAGAGTCATCTCTCGTACCTTAAATTACCATAAATCTGATATGTAGCAAGCATATTTTTTTGTCACATTAAAGGGTTCTAGAGTATACTAGAGATATAAAGTCTGATATCTCAGTGTGCTTGATCACAGAAGATAGAAGAATGTGTGCTTTACTTGCATCGAGTACCTACCTTGTTAAAAGTCTTGTACCTGTCTGTATCCTGATGCCAGTCATATTCAGTAATTTATATTGAGGCCGAGTGGGCGATTTGCCACCAAGATTGTCCTATGGGCCACATCTGTCTATCATTTCCCTTTGGCATTGCCTCAGCCAATGACAGGCCAAACTCACTCTTGTTGTAGTTTTAGGAGCTCACAGATCCAGCTTTAATCTACACTGTTTGGTTCCCCAAAATTCTACTAGACGGAGTTCGAGTTATCACTCGTACCTTACAGTATTTTGAATCTGATAATGCAGCAATTATATTGGTTGTCACAGTAAAGGGTTGTAGGACTAAAGATATCAAGTCTGATATATCTCAATGCTTGATCACAGAAGAAAGGAGAATGTGTGCTTTGCTTGCATCGCGTACCTTGTTAAGCGTCGTATCCTGTATGTATCCTAATACTAAAAATTCAAATTCAGTAATTTATATTGAGGCCGGGTCGGCGGTTTACCCCCAAGATTATCCTTATGGCCATCCCTGTTTATCCCAATGCCATCCCCTGTCTCAGCCAATGAATCTGATATGTAGCAAGTAGGTACATTGGTTGTCATGGTGTAAGGTAGTAAGATTAAAGATACAAATTCTGTTCTCTCACAATGCTTGATCACAGAAGAAAGAAGAATGTAGGCTTTGTTTCTATCACGTAGCTTGGTAAGCTTCTGGTTTCCTGCATTCAAGGTCTTGCCTGCACTTATACGAACTACTACTCGGAACATAGAATTCCCACTTGGAAATAATACCGTATGACACAGGCAATCTCCATTCTAAATGGACCCAAATAATCTTTATGTGGACTAACTACTATCATGTAACATGAGCCCATCAACCATATTCTTAGTTTTGGCCATGTATTGTTGTGTGGTGTAATGAATTTTCCAGATTTATCCCTTCTGGCTCAATGAATGTTGCCCATTGGTCTGAAAAATGTGTGCTTACTATTTCTGTCGTCAGGTGGCAAAAGGTCATTTGCCACGTTTTTTAAATTTTACAGGGGAGCAAATTTAAAGATATGATAACTCGGCTATTACGTGGGAATGAAATGGCGATCAGATCACTACCATGCATCACCTTCATTATTACCATCAGTATGCTGGATTAGGTTGGTTTTTTTCTCTCTTAAATTACAGGATTTTCGTTTTAGAAACATTAAAGGTGGTGCGTTATACCTACTTTAAAATTACGAGGAAAAAAATGTTTGACTGCAATTTTTGTCAGGGAACTCTAAAGTTCGGTCAGGGAAATGTCAGGGCAATTTGAAATTTCCATTTGTTGGCCACCCTGTAGGTTGCAATCTCGGACGCACTCCGCTGCGTTGGTTTCAAGTCAGGCCTTGGGGGAGTTCTGTGTGGCTGGGAAGCTCACAGCTTCTTTCGCCAGGTTTGGCAACGCCGCACTCGATACCGCCCTCTCACTCCCACGCCCGCCCGCGATCTATTTCCGTCTCTGTCTATCTCTTTTTCGTTGTTTGTGTGTGTGTTTTTTTTTTTTTTTTTTTGTTCTTTTTCCTTTGCCCTCCCGTCGAGTCTTAAAAAGAGAATTGATAACAAAACCTTCCGAGAGACCTCTTGGCCGGGTGACGTCAGCCTGGTATTGACAGGTGTGGGAGCGCTCGTTGGGTATTTTTCTGGGGAATGACTCGGTCGTCGGGATTCGTCATAAGGACGGGATTTCGTTTTCCAAATATCGATTATAAGGTAATGGTGATTTAGGGTTGAGAATTTTTCAAGGCTTCTCAAATCATACAGTTTATTGCTTACGCTGAACGCTTTCGCCTTGTAACGGCCTCATCAGAGCTTGTAGTTTATTGTTAGATGCTTAATGCCTGCTTTTTGGGTCCTCTTCACCATCTTAGGAGATACCTTCAAAGTTTGTATATTTCGTCAATTTGTTAGAAGGGGGATTCTATGTAAAAATCTGGTGGCTGGATAACGCATTGTCTGGTTGATAGATATCTTTCTTCTAATGTGGCCTTAAATACGTATAAGGCGGTCTTTGTGGTCAATTTACATTTTTAAATTGAGAATGAATTGTTGAGAATGAAAAATGTTGGAGAGATGCACAGTTAAATTGATAAAAAGTATAATTTTCTAAGGACACATTAGAAGAAAGATATCTATCAAACAGACCATGTGTGATCCAGCCACCAGATTTTTACATATAATCCCCCTTCTAACAAATTGACGAAATATACAAACTTTGAAGGTAACTCCTAAGATGGTGAAGAGATAACAACTAAACAACAATAACATAATAAACATCTAACAATAAACTACAAGCTCTGATGAGGCCATTACAAGGCGAAAGCGCTCAGCGTTATCAATAAACTGTATGGTTTGTGGTTTGAGAAGCCCTGAAAAATTATCAACCCTCAAAATCACCATTACCTTCTACGGATAAG
This sequence comes from Adelphocoris suturalis, assembly GCA_030762985.1. Taxonomy (NCBI): domain Eukaryota; kingdom Metazoa; phylum Arthropoda; class Insecta; order Hemiptera; family Miridae; genus Adelphocoris; species Adelphocoris suturalis. Next base: position 12,459,570 of record CM061042.1, on the reverse strand, counting down.
GCAACTACTCCATTAACAATATCGGTTATATATACAGGGTATCTGCAGTAATTATGGGACAAACTCAACGAATCGATTCTAGAGCTCATTTCTGATCGAAAGTTACTCTTAGGGCGGGTTTCACCACCTCGAGTTAGTGTACGAGTTACCGATATCCTAGAGATGGCAAATGCGTTCCTCCACTCCGAGATAATCGTGACCCCTGGGTTTGCGATCATGTTAGCTCTCAGATTCTATTCCCTACTTTATCCAGGTATTAAGTGCTAACTCCTGAAGCTACCTCAGTTATTGCAATGAAACGTACGCCATATTGTTTTATCACCACAAAATCGTCTTCGTTAGAGAGATTGCTGTGTTTGATTATTCTTGGCCAGGTGACTTCAGCCTGGTATTGACAGGTGTGGGAGCGCTCGTTGGGTATTTTTCTGAGGAATGATTCGGTCGCCGGGATTCCTCATAAGGACGGGATTTCGTTTTCCAAATATCGATTATAAGATAATGGTGATAGAGAGTTGAGAATTTTTCAAGGCTTCTCAAATCATATAGTTAATTGCTTACGCTGACCGCTTTCGCCTTGTAATGGCATCAAGCTTGTAGTTTATTGTTAGATGCTTAATGCCTGCTTTTTGGGTCCTCTTCACCATCTTAGGAGATACCTTCAAAGTTTGTATATTTCGTCAATTTGTTAGAAGGGGGATTCTATGTAAAAATCTGGTGGCTGGATAACGCATTGTCTGGTTGATAGATATCTTTCTTCTAATGTTTCCTTATACGTATAAGGCGGTCTTTGTGGTCAATTTACATTTTTAAATTGAGAAATAATGAAAAATGTTGGAGAGATGCACAGTTAAATTAATAAAAAGTATAATTGTCTGGTTGTTGTTGGTCTGATAATTGTCTGCATTGTCTGGTTGATAGATATCTTTCTTCTAATGTGTCCTTATACGTATAAGGCGGTCTTTGTGATCAATTTACATTTTTAAATTGAGAAATAATGAAAAATGTTGGAGAGATGCACAGTTAAATTGATAAAAAGTATAATTTTCTAAGGTCACATTAGAAGAAAGATATCTATCAAACAGACAATGCGTAATCCAGCCACCAGATTTTTACATAAATCCCTTCTAACAAATTGACGAAATATACATACTTCGAAGGCATCAACTAAGATGGTGAAGAGGACCCAAAAAGCAGGCAATAAGCATCTGACAATAAACTACAAGCTCTAATGAGGCCGTTACAAGGCGAAAGCGCTCAGCGTAAGCAATAAACTGTATGGTTTGAGAAGCCCTGAAAAATTCTCAACCCTCAATCACCATTAAATTATACGGATAAGGCAACTACTCCATTACCAATATCGATTATAATATACAGGGTGTCTACAGCAATTATGGGAAAAACTCAACGAATCGATTCTAGAGCTCATTTCTGATCGAAAGTTACTCTTAGGGTGGGTTTCACCACCTCGAGTTAGTATACGAGTTACCGATATCCTAGAGATGGCATCATGAAATTCGTTCCTCCACTTCGTTTCCTCCACGAATTTCATGTTCCTCCAAGGCATGAATATACGTTTTTTTTCTATATTTGTGTGTTAATACCAATGCTTTGCCTACGCATATTTAATAACGAATCCTCTCGACGATTCGTACCTACTTAGATAATGATATTATTAAGGCAATGATTATTTGAATAGATAGGAGCTCAAATCGAGAAATATAAACATCCGTATATAATTATAGAAGCATAGGTTGTGGCAACTCGAAATAGGACACGCCGAGGAGTCTGGACGGGCCTTATGACGTACGCAAGCCAACTAAAACTACGATCATACTCAATTGAAAAAATAATTAACCTTTGTGAAATAATTTGCAGCATTTCTTGCTTGAAACAAGTTTGGGTAGAGATGCTTCCTAAATTCACGTGTTCGTCTATCGTATAACTCCCTTGAACTTGTAAATGTTCTGGCGTACTTTGGATTTAGATAAATTATTAGCAAAATGTGATCTGCTCTACTTCTAGAAGGTTGGACGGTGTCTAAACGTCGTACACCTATAACTTCTAATCCCCAAGAACGCAATTTAATTCCATTCTAAAAATGTCCATCACCTTCCTCTTGAGAATATTCATGTTTTCTTTCCCTTCAAGAACGGATGGTAGTTGGGAGGATGACAATTTGATCATCCCATATCAATTTCAACATGATTGTATCATTTATAGCTACTGCGCTTGCGCTTATGTGAAATCCTTATAACGAAGTTCATTTCCACTGTTTTAATCCGATTTCGATAAAATTGTCAGAGAATGCGAAGGTTAGGTGGTAGATGGTCCCCTATCGGTTTCATTGTTGCCAAATCAATACTTCATTCCGCGCATGCGCAAACGTAAATTCCATCATATTCCATCTTTTCACTCTCTATTCGTTCGAGTTCGCTTAAATTTGGATGATAGTTGGAAGAAGATGACTGCTAAATGAGGAAACTATGTGCCCTCCCAACTTGGCAGACGTTTTAGCGAATTTTCTTAGAAAATAAAGCTATTGCAATGGCTCCAAAAATTTTAAAATAAAAATTTTCAAAAATTTTCTTCATCGAAATCTGTTTTGAGGCATTCTGAAATGATTCCTGGATTTTAACGCTTTTATATACATATATAACTTAAATGTCTTTTAATCGGGAATTATTAGCGAATTTTCGAAGAAAATTAAGCTATTGCTCTCGCCTCAAAATTTGTAGAATGTGAATTTTTGAAAAAAAATTATGCAGAAATCCGTTTCAGGCTATTCTGAATCATATTCTGAAGTTTAACGCATTTTTTTATGTATGTATGTATGTATGTATGTATGTATGTATATATGTATGTATGTATATATGTATGTGTCATTCCAGACGATAACTGTCCGTAGAATTGTGCTAGAAACTTCAAACAAATTTTAAAATGTTAAGGACACAAAACGAAAGTTCAAGTTCGTTGGCCAGCATGATCGGATTACATCTTCGGGTTGAAATTTTCAAAAATGTAGTTACAAATTTCAAAATAGCCTGTTTTTTTGCGATTTGTCGTGCGAAATAATTTTTTCAGCATACTAACATGTGGTATATTCGGAATCAGCGTAAAATTTCCTATAAGAATATGTATCGAGTTTTCAAACATTTCAAAGTTGAAAAATCAGTCAAAAATGGAAATAATGCCGTTCGCTAGTTGTAAAAATCGGTAATATTTGCATGAAACATTGTCCAAATTCAGATTGAACTACTCTTATGGAAGTATCCCTGTATAACCAATCCTAGAACCATGCTGTTTAAAACGTAGGTAGTAGGTGCTTGTTTAAAAAAAAAATTTAATCACAACTGATGAATTTACTATTCAAAAATTTGCTGATGGGGTCATGCTGCATGACTGGACTTTTAAAAAACGATCGTTTAATTCCCAAATACAATTTATTAAAAGATTGAAAGAAACACACACGACTATGTACAGAGAGGGAACGTACCGCACGAGAGATTGCCCAACAACGACTGCACCGAGCTGAAGGCAGTAGTTTTATTATTTTTACTCCCTATGTTAGAGGATCACATAATTTATATGTATATGTCATTCCAGACGATAACTCTCGATAGAAATGAGATAAAAACTTCGTTCTTTCGCCAAAAAATCAAGCATTTCAAAAGAAAGGATGAGTTCGTTGGACAACAATTTTTCAGCACATTAAATTGGTCAAATTTCGAAAAATGTACCTAAAAAATCACTTAAAATGGCTAAAAACGCCCAAAAATCGTTAAATTTATATTTTTTTGCAGAATTTTAGTCAAAACTAAATTTTTTACGATTAACTAGGACATTCAAAATTTTTGCTCAAAATTATGATGAAAAGCGTACTTGAATGTCATTAAAATTTGCTAAAATATCTATAAAAACTACAAAAAAATTTAAAAATCAAAAATCCCTTTTGAATCAGTGGAATTTTATTTAGAATAAGTTTTTTGCCATAAAATTGGTTTTTAACCATTTCTGTCAACTAAAATTGCTCCAATTTCAATGCAATTTAACATACTATAGGACGATAGATAGTTTATGAAAATTCGCTCATACGATCATGCTGCATGACTGGAACTTTTTTTTATTAGTCTGTTACCAGGAGCTTGGTTTTTACAAATATGACGATTATTATACCATTCCTGGTTCTGACGATAGTAAACATTTACTGATCGATTAAAATGTGAAATGACATGCATATAATTTATATTTGTAGTAGAATAGAGAATCATTTATTGGCATATGAAAAAAAAAAGCCACAGTTCCTTCGAGCCTGACGGCTAAAATTAAAAAACATGAATATGCTTTAGCCGTACAAGACTCACTCCTCGTCGATTCTCTGAACCCGACCCCCCATCGGCCTCTGAACTCTGTTTATCATTCTGCCATCAATCCTAAAACATGGAATCATGTTTTAGCTCCTCGCTCTCACTTTATTATAGAAATATGATCACGACCATTGAGCTCTTGTGAGATGATGATCTCCTAATAGAAACTCGCGAGTAAACATTCACTTTATTATAGAAATGATCACGACGATTGAGCTCTTGTGAGATGATGATCTCCTAATAGAAACTCGCGAGTAAACATTCACTTTATTATAGAAAGAGGCTAAAGAGGCTACATACGAAATTACAGCTTCCTATAGTGTAAAGTATAGAAATTACCTATTAAAATAATTTAACCACCGCTTCACAAATCTAACCGTTCTCGCAATATTCGGATCACCTGCTATGAATCACATAATCGAAACACCAGCTCAATGAAATAATCAGAAATTAACAAGCGGTTGCAATCATGTTCACAATATCAATAATTGAGAATGATCACCTGTGTGTAAACAATTATTCATATAACCATGCTCATAACTCAGCTTGTTGGCCACGCACTTCGCAGTAGTTAATATAGTATGGTTGGATAAATCGAGAGCTTTCGAACGAATGGTCAACGAATTTTGTGGGATGAAAAACGACGAAGTATCATATCCCTAGCAACGACTCGGTTGTAAGCGGAAATCATCACAATTATTGGCGCTACTTTCGTTGCACTCTCGTGGGACATTTTTCGGTAGTTAGGTCACGGCTAAAGCATATTCATGCTAATATATAAGAAAAGAAATACAAATACTTGTTGTGAGTAAACATACGCCTGCCAGTTGAAAAGTTCAAAGGAACAGTTTACAAAAACTGGCAGAGCCTAAAATCATCCAGCCGGTAGTGCACAGTAAAATAATTCTTTGATAGTAAAAACTTCTTAAAATGTTTCAAACTAGTAAAATCCATAGGGTTATAATATTATTATAGTAAAACAATTTAATTGCCTGGACAAAAGAGCTCCGATTATAAAATTCAGTTCTAATCAAGGGTAACCTTATGTTGCTGTTGCTAGCAGTTCTAGAATGTGGTAAGTTAGAAATAAGTAAGCCACATAAACCAGATTCAAATAGAAGAAAACTCTGTTTAATCTTCAATACGTTAAAGTTTTTATAATGAAGGACTGTAGGATAAAGCGTAGGTTTACATAGTGTCACTTTAATCAAAGCATTCTGGACAGTTTGCAGAGGTTTCAAGTGAGTTGTACAGGTCCCACCCTACACCACGATTCGATACGTAATACGATACGATACGTACAACTTTGAATACGTAAAGCAGCTTTCTCAAACGAGTAATCAGGGAACTTATATATGTACTTCTAGTTATTAGTTCTACTTCTAGTTATTACTAGGTAAGACTCAGGTAGTAGGGTAATATCTAATACATACCTTAATACCTAATTATATTAGTATATAGCATTTCCAAGTCGAATTGAGAATTTTCCAAACCAAATTGAGAATTTTCCAAACCAATTTGAGATTTATCCAAACCAATTGAGAATTTTCCAAACCAATTTGAGAATTTTCCTAAGAATGTTCTAAAAAAGTCCAGTCATGCAGCATGACCCCATGAGCGAATTTTTGAAGAAATCTTCGACATTTCAGTCGCTATTGATCGTGTTGAGAAATTTTAGTTTATGATTTTGATAGACAAGCATGGAATCAAATTATTAACACATGCACAGAGTAAACTCATCAGTTGTGATTACATTTTTTTTTTTAAAGCACCTACTACCTACGTTTTAAACAGCATGGTTCTAGGATTGGTTATACAGGGATACTTCCATAAGAGTAGTTCAATCTGAATTTGGACAATGTTTCATGCAAATATTACCGATTTTTACAACTAGCATTAAGTATTTCGATTTTTGACTGATTTTTCAACTTTGAAATTTTTGAAAACTTGATACATATTCTTATAGGAAATTTTACGCTGATTCCGAATATACCACATATTAGTATGCTGAAAAAATTATTTCGCACAACAAATCGCAAAAAACAGGCTATTTTGAAATTTTTGACTACGTTCTTGAAAATTTCAACCCGAAGATGTAATCCGATCATGCTGGCCAACGAACTTGAACTTTCGTTTTGTGTCCTTAACATTTTAAAATTTGTTTGAAGTTTCTAGCACAATTCTACGGACAGTTATCGTCTGGAATGACACATAGATACATACATACATACATACATACATATATACATACATACATAAACAAATGCGTTAAACTTCAGAATATGATTCAGAATAGCCTGAAACGGATTTCTGCATAAAAAATTTTTCAAAAATTCACATTCTACAAATTTTGAGGCGAGAGCAATAGCTTAATTTTCTTCAAAAATTCGCTAAAAGAAAAGAGAAGGGGACATCCAAGCCAAAGTGACAATTTTTCAAAGCAAATCAAACATTTTAAATAGGAATGAAATTGCACAATACATCGTTAAAAGAAAGAAATTCGCATTTCTTCATTTAAAAAAAAAAAAAAAAAAAAAAATCACATTTTTCGTGTTTTTGAGAAAAATTAGGTATTATGAAAATTCAATATAGAGGGTTCCCAGCTGCTGCGTTTTTGGATCGTGTCTATTTTAATTCGGATTCTCAAATTGTTTTGGGAAATTCTCAAATTGGTTTGGAAAAATCTCTAATTGTTTTGGAAAATTCCCAATTTGGTTTGGAAAATTCTCAATTCGACTTGGAAATGCTATATTATAATTATATTAATATTTAAATTATATAAGTTTATTAGCTTAATACTTACTTACGTTTATATTAACCCGCGGCCTTTGTGTGTTGCAGGTAAACGATTTCCTATCAGGCAAAGCTCCGCTGAACCTGACGATGCGCCTCGGCGACCACATGATGCTCATCCAGCTGCAGCTGTCGACGGTCGCCCCCGTCGGGAGCGCCTCCAACAAGCGCCACGCCGCCACCGTCACGTCGGCGCCGGCGCCCAAAGCCCCCGCGCCGCCCCCTCCCGTCCCCGCGGCGCCGTCGTCGACCGTCCAGACCGTCGGCGTCCAGTCGACGACGCCCGACTGCTCCTGCGGCGCCTCCTCATCTACCTCAGACGTCAAGCCCGTTCTGGACACGAAGGCCCTCGCCGAGGCCTCCCGAAACCTCACGCAAACCCTCAAACAGCTGTCGTCCGAAGTCCTCACATCGAAAAGCGATTCTGTCGAAGTAAGTTACACCTACGTTATGTTTATTGGTCCGCTTTCGTCCAAACTCGAAATTTGTTGGGATCCAAGATGATGCCCTTTATATTTTATCGCATCTGCTTTAATTATAGGTAACAATTCCACATAAACAAAACCAATATTGTGTGACACTCTGAGAATAATGAATCAAATTTGGTGAAGATTTCAATTATTGTGTGTGTATAACCTCTGGACAATTTCCGCACATGCGAATATGAATTATAGCCTTCTAGCTATATATAGTTATAGATTTTTATCCGCTTTAGGGGCTAAAAATCTAATATTTGCAAATAGTGTTAATCTATTAGCAAATCAAATTATTCTTTTGGCAAATTTAATTAAACTTCTTAAAAATAAATTTAATATTTTTACAAATAAAGTTAATCTTTTTGCTTTGTTTTTGATAAACTTTCCATGTTGTGTAATGGACGTATGTTGACTTGAAAAAAAAAAAAAAAAAAAAAAAAAAAAAAAAAAAAAAAAAAAAAAAAAAAAGTGAAAAATCCTCCCTCACACAGATGACGAAACCTACGAAATCTGTGTTAATGGGATGCTTCTGCTGCTGAAACGTTCATTTTATTTCTCTTCTCATCAATAATGTCTGCCCCATGATGATAAATAAATCAGCAGTTTTCCATAGTTGTGTTGTATGAAGGAAACTTGGTCTTTCTGTAGGTAGTCTCACAGATGACGAGACCTATGAAATCTGAGTTAATGGGATGCATCTGCAGCTGAAACATTCATTTTATTTCTCTTCTCATCAATAATGTCTGCCCCATGATGATCAATAAATCCGCAGTTTTCTATAGTTGTGTTGTATGAAGGAAACTTGGTCCTTCTGTAGGTAGTCTCACAGATGGCGAAACCTACGAAATCTGAGACTTTGTGCCTGGCGATTCGAGGCTAAACCAAAAAAGCTTATGGTGGAAATCAATCAATGCTTTGAATAAATTGCTCTTAAATATATGAATAGCTTGTTCGTAGTTTCTCTAAGGATCTGCACGGACAAAGCTAGTCATGGGTCTTAACACCATTGTTTCTAGATCCAAAACATCTTTACTTTTTCTCACACCACGAGTCCAAGAAAATCTGACTACTCAAAGTAGTAACGGTGAGGGATGGGGGTGGTGGTGGTTGGGGTTTAGTGGGATGATAAGTTTGGTCAGATTTGGTTAGTTCATTTCTGCAGGTTCGCACAGGGTATGACCAGAGCAGAAGCAGCTCTGGGGGTGTTCGGAGCACGAAAGCATACTTGAAATCTGAAGTGTTCCATGAGGAAAGGCTCAAATTAGCGTCACTTTTGGATAATGACGCAATTTGACGGGAACTGAGTGCAGATTATAAAACTTTAATAAATCAGGTAGGTAGTTTTTTATTTTTATTCCTCTTCTCATCAGTAACGTCTGCCCCACGATGATCAATAAATCAGCAGTTTTCCATAGTTGTGTTGTATGAAGGAAACTTGGCCCTTCTGCTGGAAGTCTCACAGATGACGAGACCTACGAAATCTGAGTTAATGGGATGCATATCCTGCTGATACGTTCATTTTATCTCTCTTCTCATCAATATTGGCTGCCTCATGATGTTAAATAAATCAGCAGATTTCAATATTTGTGTTATATGAAGGAAACTTGGTCCTTCTGCGTTTAGTCTCACAGATGAATAGAACTATGAAATCGGTGTTTATGGGATGCATCAACTGCTGAAACGTTTATTCTATTTCTCTAATTAATGAAGTCTGCCCCATGATGATCAATAAATCAGCAGTTTTCCATAGTTGTGTTGTATGAAGGAAACTTGGCCCTTCTGTAGGTAGTCTCACAGATGACGAGAACTACGAAATCTGAGTTAATGGGATGCTTCTGCTGCTGAAACGTTCATTTTAGATCTAATCAATGATGATCAATAAATCAGCAGTTTTTGATAGTTGTGTTATATGAAGTAAACTTGGCCCTTCTGTAGGTAGTCTCACAGATGACGAGACCTACGAAATCTGAGTTAATGGGATGCATCTGCTGCTGAAACATTCATTCTATTTCCCTTCTCATCAGTAATGTCTGCCTCGTGATGATCAATAAATCAGCAGTTTTCCATAGTTGTGTTGTATGAAGGAAACTTGGCCCTTCTGTAGGTAGTCTCACAGATGATGAGGTCTACAAAATCTGAGTTAATGGGATGCATCTGCTGCTGAAGATGACGAGACCTACGAAATCTGAGTTAGTAGGATGCATCTCCTGCTGAAACATTATTCTATTTCTCTTCTCATCAATAATGTCTGCCCCATGATGATCAATAAATCAGCAGTTTTCCATAGTTGTGTTGTATGAAGGGAACTTGGCCCTTCTGCTGGAAGTCTCACAGATGACGAGACCTACGAAATCTGAGTTAATGGGATGCATCTCCTGCTGATACGTTCATTTTATCTCTCTTCTCATCAATATTGGCTGCCTCATGATGTTAAATAAATCAGCAGATTTCAATATTTGTGTTATATGAAGGAAACTTGGTCCTTCTGCGTTTAGTCTCACAGATGAATAGAACTATGAAATCGGTGTTAATGGGATGCTTCTGCTGCTGAAACGTTTATTCTATTTCTCCAATTAATGAAGTCTGCCCCATGATGATCAATAAATCAGCAGTTTTCTATAGTTGTGTTGTATGAAGGAAACTTGGTCCTTCTGTAGGTAGTCTCACAGATGACGAGAACTACGAAATCTGAGTTAATGGGATGCTTCTGCTGCTGAAACGTTCATTTTAGATCTAATCAATGAAGTCTGCTCCATGATGATCAATATATCAGTTTTTTTCTATAGCTGTGTCGTTTGAAGGAAACTCGATCCTTCTGTAGGTAGTCTCATAGATGATGAGGCCTATTAAATCTGAGTTAATGGGATGCATCTGCTGCTGAATTGTTCATTTTAGATCTAATCAATGAAGTCTGCTCCATGATGATCAATATATCAGCTTTTTTCTATAGTTGTGTCGTTTGAAGGAAACTTGGTCCTTCTGTAGGTAGTCTCATAGATGACGAGACCTACGAAATCTGAGTTAGTAGGATGCATCTCCTGCTGAAACATTCATTCTATTTCTCTTCTCATCAATAATGTCTGCCCCATGATGATCAATAAATCAGCAGTTTTCCATAGTTGTGTTGTATGAAGGAAACTTGATCCTTCTGTAGGTAGTCTCATAGATGATGAGGCCTATTAAATCTGAGTTAATGGGACCCATCTGCTGCTGAATTGTTCATTTTAGATCTAATCAATGAAGTCTGCTCCATGATGATCAATATATCAGTTTTTTTCTATAGCTGTGTCGTTTGAAGGAAACTTGATCCTTCTGTAGGTAGTCTCATAGATGATGAGGCCTATTAAATCTGAGTTAATGGGATGCATCTGCTGCTGAATTGTTCATTTTAGATCTAATCAATGAAGTCTGCCCCAAGATGATCAATAAATCAGCAGTTTTCCATAGTTGTGTTGTATGAAGGGAACTTGTTCCTTCTGCTGGAAGTCTCACAGATGACGAGACCTACGAAATCTCCTGAGATCGCGGTGAAGGGTGGACGGGGTGAACAGAAGCGAAAAGATCCCTGACACGACACCGAAGGCTCGACTTGACACCAGCAGACCCAGTGAAGTAAAAGCTGCGTTGCCGGTCCGGATCGCAAGGTCCCGCGGAGATCCGGCAACGCCGCAACCCCTTCTCGCTCGTCATATGATGAGGGGGTGGTAAAATGAGTCGGTTGATGGTATCGTGCAGTTCTGCCAACCTCTCTCGTTTTTCCATAACTCCAAAGAAACCCAGGCAATTCGTATTTCACTCCAACAGGCCAGAGAGACAATTCCAATATATTACAGAAGAACTATCTAGGAGTTTAATGAACGACACGAAAAATAGGCTTTCCTGCTCTTAGTTTTGAAGTTATATGTATTTTTCTTGTTTCTCCTCCAAGGTTTCTCCCCAGAAACGGGCTTCATCAGGGAGAACAACAAACTGTATAACAACTTCGTAATATACAGGGTGTTCATGCTTGAAACATTTAACCTTCTAGGGATCGATTCTATGACTGATTTCTAAGAAGTTCCTCTTTCCTATTTTTAAATCCTTGATTTTTGGAGTTTTTTCACTTTCAAGTTTTTTTTACGTACAGTTTTTACTCACATTTTTACAGTTTAACTAACTAGTTTTTAGTTTATTTGTTATGCCAGGGTTTCCACAGGTCACGGATTCCCGGCAAGTCCCGGAAAAGTCACGGATTTAATAGTAGGGTCACGGATATTTCCGAAAGTCACGGATTTTAATATAGAAGTCACCGATTTTTATGGTGTCGGTAACCAAATAATCATGATATAATGGGGATTCACAAAACATACTTGACCATTCAAAAAGTTATGGAGTTCAATTTTATATAGGTTACTCATGATTACAGTTGGTCTACTGGTAAGTATTTCGGTACGCCATTCCTAAAGAAATTAAAGCCTGTAAAAGGTCACCGATTTTTAAAATTCAGAACTCCAGAAGTCCCCAAAAAGTCCCCGATTTTTATTTTGCAGATCTAGTAGATGATCATTACGGTTGTAATGATTTGCGAGTGTCACCATTCGATTTAGCGTGAAAAAATACGTAGAAACCGACCCCAAACTTGTATTTTCACTTCATTTTTCACGAAAACTCTCGATTTCCTAGGGGGAAAAAAACACGTTTTTAGGGCGTCCCTCAGAAGCTAGGTCATACAGGAGACAAGGCTTCTTATTTAAGAGGGACGACCTATTGGAATTGATCAAGGGGGTAGAGGACAACCCCCAAGCATGAAGAACGGGGCACCGCACAATATTTGATAGGGTGACTCTCTGGTCTTTAAGATATGATTGAAATGATAGGCTCTTTCTTGATCGGCTGATTGAGCTCAATTCCCTCCTGTTCTCTCAGGAAGTACCGTCAACTCATACAACTTTGTGCCACTTTTTTGGTTTTTTGAGCGTCAGAACTTTATTTGTCGTCGTATCTCGTTGAAATGTTTACCCAAGATACTTACACATCTCAGTGATCAAATGTCGCTAAGGAAAAAATTCCATCTGTTCAGCGAATAGAATGGGAACTATTTATTCGTGGCACATTCATTACCCCAGGAAGGTGCAACTTTGAGCCACCATCTTTTTTAGCCTATAATGAAATGAAAAATCTAATGTGGCTCATTGTGGCGGTCTGAATCTTGTTAATCAGCATGTTGACTTTGCAACGTAATACAAAAAAAAATTTGCCCTCGTAATTTTTAGTGTTTTTTCGATTTTTTAAACAAGGTGAATATAAAAATCAATGCAAGGCAACTTTCTGTTCGTTTTTATTATAAAATCTTAACAATTCATACAAAAATATCCCAACAAATCTTCAACTCGTCCAGCCACCTTTCTCCGATTCTGAGCACCCATTTTCTGTAAAAATACAACGAGAAAGCATTAAATTTTATTGCAGAAATAATAAAAAAAACGGTGGCACAAAGTTGTACCCCTAAGTTCCCGTTTCTAATATATCTGGTCATATCATAGAAACAAACAAACTTCTGATAACACCAAATACTGTAATTGGTAGCTGACAGTATAGGGATGAAAATATGAACTTACCAGACTATTCAGAAATCCGCAGCATACTCATCCAAAGGAGACTCCCAGCACAAACTGAACAATTCCCTTTTATTGGACTAGAGAAAGAGCTACCTTGCCGGCACTGAAATCCACAGGGAAGACTTGTGGAAGCGTCAGCATCCTCTTCTACCATCCCGCTGCTCGTGGGAATTTTTTCGAACTAATAACTTCAAGTTTGTTACCGTTAGAGAGCATAAGGTTCAAAAAACGAGATTGGCACAATGTTGAACGGGGTGCACAAAGTTGTATGAGTTGACGGTAGGCATTTGAGTAATTGCTTTTCCTGATTACCCTGAACCCGGTAAATTCCGAGTCAGTGTTGAGAAGTGTTTATGCTACCTAATTTCATTTTATTCTCGTAATGGACATTTATTTTCTTATTTTCATTTTGTTTTTGAACTAACGAAGTTTGGCTTGCTTGATTTATTTACTTTTTTTGGTTTGTAGTCGTTGAGGCTATGTATTTTGTGTCTGCTTTTATCGAATTTTCTTAGAAAATAAAGCTATTGCAATGGCTCCAAAAATTTTAAAATAAAAATTTTCAAAAATTTTCTTCATCGAAATCTGTTTTGAGGCATTCTGAAATGATTCCTGGATTTTAACGCTTTTATATATATATATATATATATATATATATATATATATATATATATATATATATATATATATGTTATTGAAGTGTTAAACTGCACTACTGCACTTAATTTGTGATGTTGGGACACGATTCCAGAGAACTACACACTTGGATTTTTACATATAATAAATTCACAATATATATATGTATATATATGTATATATATATATATATGTATGTATATATATGTATCTATATGTATATATATATATATATATATATATATATATATATGTATGTGTCATTCCAGACGATAACTCTCGATAGAATTGAGATAAAAACTTCGTTCTTTCGCCAAAAAATCAAGCATTTCAAAAGAAAGGATAAGTTCGTTGGACAACACTTTTTGAGCACATTAAATTGGTCAAATTCCAAAAAATGTACTTAAAAAATCACTGAAAAAGGCAAAAAACCGCTAAAAATTAACAAATTTCTATTTTTTAGCAGAATGCTACTCGAAAAAAATTAATCGAACATGAACTAGGACATTTAAAAATTTAAGCACAAAATTGTACTGAAAAATGTACTTGAATTTCATTAAAATAAGCTAAAAATCGATAGGAACACTTGAAAAAATTGTAAAAATCCACAAAATCGTTTGTTCATTGGAATATTACTGACAAAAAGTTAGTTTGCTATAAAATGTATAATAAAATGTTTATTTGTCCCCAAAGTGCTCAAATTTCAACAGAATTTAACATAAATGTAATACGACCATTTATGAAAATTCGCTCATACGATCATGCTGCATGACTGGAACTTTTTCTTTGAATTGAATTGAATTGATAGGGTGACTCTCTGTGACATTATGAAACGATTGAAATTGCTGATCAGCTGAGTGAACTAAATTCTTTCATGTTGATCTTATGAAGTTGAAATTGAATAGGGAGACTCTCTGGGACATTACGAGACGATTGACATGAAGGATTCCATCTTGAATAGCCGAGTGAGCTAAATTCTCTCATGTTCACCCCGGGAAGTTAAAATTTGATGGGGAGAAGAAAGCTTAAAAAACGGACGGTAGACCTACGGTTCTACAGTCAGATCATTTAATAATGATCAATTTTACACGTTATTAGTTCATTATGGTTACTTAGCAATATTAGTTTGTAACTGAGCGTTTTTTAACTCTTTCTTTTAACTTCGATTCTCTTCTTGCTTGAGACAAAATTTCAGATCGATTTTTAACCAACTTCCCGATATCCAATCGATCTGAAATTTTGCACA
Organism: Adelphocoris suturalis; assembly: GCA_030762985.1. Taxonomy (NCBI): domain Eukaryota; kingdom Metazoa; phylum Arthropoda; class Insecta; order Hemiptera; family Miridae; genus Adelphocoris; species Adelphocoris suturalis. Next base: position 12,444,458 of record CM061042.1, on the reverse strand, counting down.
CGAGTTCATGCTGGCGTACATTTTAATCTATCAAATTTTCGCGAAGAAAAAGTTAGTTATACTATAAATTTTCGAAAATTTGAAATTTAATATGGGACACCTTACAAGTGTTGTGTATTGTAGGGAGGAGGAGGGAGGAGAAGGATACTATTGAACGTCTGCATAAAATGACAACGAATCCCGGGTCAATAAAATATTAAATGATTTTCCTTGTCAATTTAATTTAAGTTATTAGAGAGTTTTTGTTCTTCCCGTAAGATTTTCTCCCGTTGACGCGTAGAGTAGCGTCTAGAGCAAGCAGCTGGAGATGCTAGCTCTTCACGTGATTATTACGCGTATTTCTACACGTATACGTGAAAAACCAAACGCTAACGTCACGTTAACGTCTCTATAAGTTTTTCAGAAGCTGTTTCGTATTCTTTTCGTACAACCTATTCTTATTTAAATAATTAATTGCTTTATGATTATTTATAAATACATAAATTATTAATACATTTATTGCTTAGGTACCTACCTTAAATGGCTGAATTTTGTAGCGGAGCACTTCACTTTAACCTCTCGATTTGTTGACCAACCAACGTGTTGTTGGCAACCACACTGTGGTTACCTTTGCTGGTAACTGCGTAACTTCGGTTACCTTGGTCACAACTGTGGTTACCGGCAACTGTTGTTACCTTTGCGTCAGGCTATGATGACTACCCGTAGGCCGAAATTCCAACGAATGCATTTTCCCGTGCACGTGTAGATAGACCTTTTTCCCGTACACGCGTAGTTCTACACGTTGACGTGAAGATTCGCGCATGCGCAGTTGGTATTTCAGTCTTTTCCCCGTACACGGGTAGAAAATTACGGGAAGAACAAAAACTCTCTATTAGAGAGTTTTTGTTCTTCCCGTAAGATTTTCTCCCGTTGACGTGTAGAGCAGCGTCTAGAGCAAGCAGCTGGAGATGCTAGCTCTTCACGTGATTTTTACGCGTATTTCTACACGTATACGTGAAAAACCAAACGCTAACGTCACGTTAACGTCTCTATAAGTGTTTCAGAAGCTGTTTCGTATTCTTTTCGTACAACCTATTCTTATTTAAATAATTAATTGCTTTATAATTATTATTTATAAATACATAAATACATTTATTGCTTCGGTACCTTAAATGGCTGAATTTTGTTGCGGAGCACTTCACTATAACCTCTCGATTACGGGAAGAACAAAAACTCTCTATTATCAATGTGATTTTGAAACAATGTGATTTTGTTTCAATTTACTGTTGCCAAGATACTACCAAATATTGAAACAACAATAAAATTAACCGAGAACATGAGAAAAAGAAAGAGTTACATTAAAAACTTGTTTTTATGGGTTCCTTTGTTATAAATTCATAAATCAGCTTTCCTTGACACTACAGAGGCTTAGGGATTATGAGATGCTGTGATAAAATGAGAGCATTCCAAAAAGTGGCTTACGATTTTCCTGCTATGAAAACTAAGGGAGTTACACTTCCCTAGTAACGCATTGGTTGTACGTGAAAATCAATAGAAAACCTCACCGTGACGTGACGCTCGTGACGTGACGAAAACAAATGGAAACGTCCTGTTAATCATTATTAAATGATAAAATCTAAAATCTTTTTGAATTGCAGGATGTTATTTATAACGAGTTTTTTTGCCATAATATTGGTAGTTAACTATTTCTTTTTACTTTAATTCCTGAATTTTCAAAACAATTTAACACAATATTGTAATATTGTACGATAATTCGCATGACTGGAACTGTTTGCTTCCTCACTACCGAAGGTACCGAAGATTTTTGTTCGTGAAAAATGTCTAAAAAAAAGTTTGTCCTCCAAAATCAAAATTTCCACTTGATTTTTGCGCTTCAGAGCTTGCTGAACAATTTTTGTTCCATGTCTGTCTGTCCGTATGTCGTAAATCCTTGTCACGCCCCAAACTATACCAATGTCAGTCTGATTCCGATGATATTTTCAGGGATTGTGTGGATTAGCTACTAGACCCTATCACTTCCATTGCCGTCGCGTAAATAATGATCTGTGCGCATGCGCAAATGTGGATTTCTCATTTTCTGTTGGTCTGATTTTGTTCAAACTCTGTAGGTAGTTATGTATATGTTCTAGAAAGATGCCCGACAAATTATATCGTGGTTGTTGGAGTAATAACCATTGCGCTTGCGCGAAACTAATATCGATTGACAGTGGCAAAACTCCGAGTCCAATGGAACGGTTTTGATGACATTTTCAGGGATTGTGCGGGTTAGCTTTCTAGACGGTCGCCTATAACTTTCATTGCCGTCGCAAAAGTACTGGTTTCCGCGCTTGCGCAAAAATATTTTTTATAACGTCGATTTCTATCATCTATTGGCCCGAATCCCCCGTTGAAATTAGGGGAGTAGATGGGTGTATGTTCCAGGAAAATTCCCCATGAATCATTTCGGGATTGGGACTACAACGCATGCGCAAAAATGAAATTGATCGACGCTGACAAAACTCCGAGACTAATGGTCCGATTTTTATGAAATATTCAGGGATTGTGCGGTTTAGCTCCTTGACGGTCCCCTATGAATTTCGTTGCTGTTGTAATAATATTAGTTTGTGCGCAAGCGCAAACGTTAAATTCTTGTAATGTAGATTTCTTATCATCTATTGGTCCGATTTCGTCCAAAATCGAGAGGTTGTTGGGTCCAGGATGATGCCCTTTGTATTTTATCGCATTTGCTTGAATTATAGGTAACAATTGCGCATAAACAAAGCCAATATCGTATGACACTCTGAGAATAATGAATCAAATTTGATGAAGGTTTCAATTGTTGTTTTTGTTGACCTCTGGACAATTTCCGCACATCCGAATATGAATTATATCCTTCCAGCTACATATAGCCTTATACCCCATATTCTCTTGACTTCATGAAAGTTCGTAGTACTACGCTTAACTGAGGAAGCTTTACTTGTTATATTGAATGGAAAAGGAGAGATTTGATAGTTTGTCAAAGTAAACAAGGCAGGTTGTTGCTACACCAAGAAACGAAACTACTTAGGTAGGTAGGTTGCTGCTTTGTTTGCCGACGAATACAACTGCTGATTAGCAAGTTTGTGAAATATCGAGTCAGGAAATATGCAACATGAACTAAAAACCAGCTGTAAGGAAAAAACGTTGAAATGCATTTTTCTGAAGGTGCAGTTTCGTAAATTTTAGGGACAAAAAAGTTAATTAGGTACCTACTTTCGTTTTAGCGAATTTTTGAAGAAAATTAAGCTATTGCTCTCGCCTCAAAATTTGTAGAATGTGGATTTTTGAAAAAAATGTATGCAGAAATCCGTTTCAGGCTATTCTGAATCATATTCTGAAGTTTAACGCATTTTTTTAATGTATGTATGTATATATGTATGTAGGTATGTGTCATTCCAGAGGATAACTGTCCGTAGAATTCTGCTAGAAACTTCAAACAAATTTTAAAATGTTAAGGACACAAAACGAAAGTTCAAGTTCGTTGGCCAGCATGATCGGATTACATCTTCGGGTTGAAATTTTCAAAAATGTAGTCAAAAATTTCAAAATAGCCTGTTTTTTGCGATTTGTAGTGCGAAATAATTTTTTCAGCATACTAACATGTGGTATATTCGGAATCAGCGTAAAATTTCCTATAAGAATATGTGTTAAGTTTTCAAAAATTTCAAAGTTGAAAAATCAGTCAAAAATCGAAATAATGCCGTTCGCTAGTTGTAAAAATCGGTAATATTTGCATGAAACATTATCCAAATTCAGATTGAACTACTCTTATGGAAGTATCCCTGTATAACCAATCCTAGAACCATGCTGTTTAAAACGTAAGTAGCTGGTGCTTGTTTAATAATTTGATTCCATGTTTGTCTATAAAAATCATAAACTAAAATTTCTCTACACGATCAATAGCGACTGAAATGTCGAAGATTTCTTCAAAAATTCGCTCATGGGGTCATGCTGCATGACTGGACTTTTTGTATATGAAGTACATGAACACGAAATAATATGCGGAAAGTACGTAGTTATACCTTCCCTCTAGTAGGGCACTTACCTTTCACATGACCACTTTCACAGTACTCTAAAGATTTTTACGTTCCTAATTAATTCAAAGAATTCTGAAAACTAGATAGCTAATCCACAACATCTCCGCGGCTAATGTCTGGAACTTCTGACACGTGTGTGTCAACTCCCCAGCACACATTTTATATGGATCTCGACCGCACGTTTGAGGTCATCACCTGATAATAACTTGATGTAATTTGCATACAATTTATTACCTTGCAAATTGCAAATAATGAAAATATTGACTAGGAACTAGGTAGGACTGTTATGCAGTAGGTACATCCAGCCGTGACTACAGAAGGCGCATTTTCGCATAGTTTACTCGTCACCATGACAACAAGGTGAAATAACTTCGACTTCGCCTTGCCTCGATGTAAGGATGCGCTAGTGTCTCGAGAATATAACCTATAGCTTTTTATCCGCTCTAGGTTCTAAACGTGGTCATCACTGTACTCCTTATTTTGTCCTCCTCCGATTTGCCAGTGGAGTCCATGATGGCGCTCCTTTTAGCGAATTTTCTTAGAAAATAAAGCTATTGCAATGGCTCCGAAAATTTTAAAATAAAAATTTTCAAAAATTTTCTTCATCGAAATCTGTTTTGAGGCATTCTGAAATGATTCCTGGATTTTAACGCTTATATATATATATGTGTGTGTGTGTGTGTGTGTGTGTGTGTGTGTGTGTGTGTGTGTGTGTGTGTGTGTGTGTGTGGCCTCAGTGCCCACGTCTGGCAGAAGCATCCCGTGGAGGCCAACGCTGCAATTGACATAGAGCGAGAGCGGCCCAGGTATGCTTCTGAGGATTTGCGGCGAATGGCAGCAGAGGAGGCAGAGGCTGTGCGCAATGGGGTACGTCATATTAATGTATTTTTGCAACAACGTTTTCCCGTGCGCACGCTTTCTGCCATCCAATCTCTTCGCCTGAGGCCCCACTATAAGCAGCTTGTCCAGGATGCGATCCTGGCAAATAGCCGTGGGGCCTCTCCCGCATCTCCAACAGGCGTGGGGGAACAGCCTGCCGTTCAGCAATCCTCCCCCGGGACCTCCGGTCTTCTTGAAGACTTGAAGACTGAAGTATTGAGGCTCGG